>BQNB010033182.1:0-52545 GCA_026074375.1 Tanacetum coccineum | reverse complement strand
TTATATGCCAGGTTCTTCAAATGTGATTTCTGGATCAGTATCGTGCAGTTTCTTGGGCACATAATTGACAGTCAAGGAATTCACGTTGACCCCGCCAAGATTGAAGCAATTAAGAATTGGGCATCTCCTACCACAACCACAGAAATACGCCAATTCTTAGGACTCGTCGGCTACTATCAAAGATTTTTCGAAGATTTCAAAGTCTTTGACTGAATTAACCCAGAAAAACAAGAAGTATATCTGGAGAGAAAACCAAGAGTCAGCTTTTCAGCTGTTAAAACAAAAATTGTATGAAGCTTCAATCTTAGCATTACTAGAAGGAAACGATGACTTTGTCGTTTACTGTGATGCATCACATCAAGGTCTGGGAGCGGTGTTAATGCAAAGAGAAAAAGTTATTGCATATGCATCCCGACAACTCAAGCCTCATGAAGAGAACTATACCACACACGACCTCGAATTAGGAGTTGTAGTGTTCGCTCTTAAAATTTGGAGACACTATTTGTATGGCACAAAGTGTACCGTGTTCACTGATCATAAAAGTATTCAGCATATCCTTGATCAGAAAGAGTTGAACATGAGACAACGCCGTTGGCTAGATTTGCTCACAGATTATGATTGTAAGATTTGTTACCATCCTGGAAAGGCAAATGTTGTAACAGATGCCTTAACCCGGAAGGAACGAATCAAACCACTTCGAGTTAGAGCATTTGTCATGACCCTTCACCCAAAATTACCATCACAAATCCTTGAAGCCCAAACTGAGGCGATCAAAGAAGAGAACATCAAATCTGAGAACCTACGAGGAATGGACAAAGCATTTGAAGTACGTCCTGATGGAACTTGTTGTATCAAGAACCGAAGCTGGTTACCACTCTTTGATAATTTGAGAGACTTAATCATGCATGAATCTCATAAATCAAAGTATTCCATTCACCCAGGTTCTGACAAGATGTATCAGGATTTAAAGAAACTCTATTGGTGGCCTAACATGAAGGCAATCATCGCTGAGTATGTCGGCGAGTGTTTGACATGCTCTAGAGTTAAAGTAGAATGTTAGAAGCCATCCGGCTTACTGATACAACCAGAAATTCCTACATGGAAATGGGAAAGAATAACGATGGACTTCGTTACAAAACTACACAAAACATCAAGCGGACATGATACAATTTGGGTCATTGTAGACCGCCTTACCAAATCAGCACATTTCATCCCTACCAGAGAGACAGATAGTATGGAAACCTAAAATTACCATCATAAATCCTCGAAGCCCAAACCGAGGCGATCAAAGAAGAGAACATCAAAGCTGAGAACCTACGAGGAATGGACAAAGCATTTGAAGTACGTCCTGATGGAACTCGTTGTATCAAGAATCGAAGTTGGTTACCACTCTTTGGTAATTTGAGGACTTGATCATGCATGAGTCCCATAAATTGAAGTATTCCATTCACCCAGGTTCTGACAAGATGTATCAGGATCTAAAGAAACTCTATTGGTGGCCCACCTGAACGGCAATCATCTTTGAGTATTTGGAACATGTTTACATGCTCTAGAATTAAAGCAGAATTGTCTGAAGCACATCTAAACTTACTTGATAAACAGAGATTCCTACATGGATTTGGGAAAAATAACGATGGACTTAGTTTCAAAATCTACCTAAAATGTCAATTGGACATGAACATTTTGGGTCATTATTAGACCGCCTTACCAAATCAGCACATTTTATTCTCACCAGAGCAACAGATAGTATGGAAACCCTTACAAGGTTATATATAAAGGAGATAGTCTCACGGCATGGAGTGCGTTATCTATCCTCTCAGTTTGTGACAAGTCATTTTACTTCACATTTGGAGTCAATC
Organism: Tanacetum coccineum; assembly: GCA_026074375.1. NCBI lineage: Eukaryota > Viridiplantae > Streptophyta > Magnoliopsida > Asterales > Asteraceae > Tanacetum > Tanacetum coccineum. Next base: position 50,686 of record BQNB010033182.1, on the reverse strand, counting down.
AGAATGCTTTGGTACTCAATTAGATATGAGTACGGGCATATCATCCCGGACCGTATGACAAAGTGAAAGAACCTCCAAACACATGATGATTTGCTACGAGCATGGTGTTATAGATTTTGGAAGTGGTAGGAAAGACACTTACCTTGGTAGGAACTTTCTTACGAATAACAGTTACCATGCCAGTATTAGGCAACACCATTCGAGGCACTTTTTGATCGAAACGTGTAGATCAACTGCTGTTGGGTCGATGGCCGAAGTTGGAGATGTTCAACTCACGAGACCAGAGATAATCCATGAAACCACCAAAAAGATAGTGCAAATTCGACAACGCTTGCAAGCTGCAAGAGATCGACAAAGGAGTTACGCCAATGTAAGGTAAAAGCCTTTGGAATTCCAAGTTGGAGATCGCGTTATGTTAAAAGTGTCACCTCGAAAAGGTGTATTCTATTTGGAAAACGAGGAAAGCATAATCCCCGGTACATTGGACCATTTAAGATCCTAAAAGGGTCGGCTCAGTGGCATACACACTTGAGCTTCCTGAAGAACTCAGTAATGTCCACAGTACCTTCCACGTTTCTAATTTTAAGAAATGCCTATCTGACGAATCTCTCGTCATTCCAATGAAAGAGCTTCGGCTCGATGACAAAATCAACTTTGTGGAAGAACCAATAGAAATTATGAATCGAAAAGTCAAGCGACTGAGACAAAGTCGTATTCCTATAATCAAAGTAAGATGGAACTCTAAAAGAGGACCAAAATTTACGTGGGAACACGAAGATCAAATTCGTGCCAAGTATCCACATCTATTTTCAAACATCACTCCAACATCCAACTAAATCTCGGGACGAGATTTCTTTAAGGTTGGGAGACTATAACAACCCATAATTTTCATCAGTGTAATTATCCATCTATTAAATTAGATGCAATTTTCCTCTATGTAATTATCCATCTATTAAATTAGATGCAACCATTATCATGGAAAGATTTTTGCTTTATTTCATCCATAATGTAACGTAACTTACATTACAAAAGTAAACGAGCTCACGTAATCTACCAATGCCAATTTCATCAAGGTTTATGTCAAGTAAACGTTATAATACGTCAAGCAATATGTTTTAATCATCATTTTACCATACGTTGTTTATTTAACGTACTTTCCATAACGTTATATCAAAACGGACTTTAAACATTAAACGTTTATATCAAAACCCTTGTTAGTGCAAATATTACGATATTTAATCTATACGATCTTTTTATGTTTTGGTGATAACAAACATGTAACCTGTAATACATAACCTAAAGTACGCAAGTTACTCGTAATCACAAATCATCAATGCTCCAAATTTCTATGAACTTTCGTACCATCTGTTAAGAATGGATTACAACTCCTTTAAGCACCACATTTGAACTAGTTCCTTCCTCTCAACACCCACCCTAAGCTCGCGAACCCTAAAACCGTAACCCGAAACCTTAACTAGTCAAACTAGTTATGAACTAAGCCAAAACCAACCTAGCACCCTTCACCATGATCTACCACCTTGCCTACCACCTTGTCACCACCCTTGAGCCCCAAGTTAAGCACCTCAACACCTCACCACCACCTCGTCACCTTGCACCTCAAGTTGAACCCTTTGTCACCACCTTGGTGAACCGAGCCCTGCCCATTCTCTAACACCTTGCTAAGATATCCTCCTAGCTCTCCTTAGTCACTAATTGCTATAACTTGGTCACCACCCTTCCCAACTTGGGTACCACTCCTATTTGAGCCATATAAATACCCAAAACCATGCATACTCCCATAAATACACCACTAAACTAAACCATCTCTCAAAATGATGTTCTAGCCAAGCCGTAGAAGAGAAGAAAGGAAGATTAAGCTAAGTAGAAACCAAGTATAGGAAGAAAAGTGGTTCTTGATTCATTTCTAAAGTTTTTGGGTTATATTCAACCATTTCGACCCATTTTGAGCTCTAGTAAGCCTCATAACTTGTTCTATAAGCTCTTGTCACGTTTTAGATTATATGTACGTCATGTTTTAACCATTTGATCAAGCAAAACCTTTTTGGAAACTCTTAAACCTAATCGTGCCTTAAAACGACCCATTTTGGAAACCCTAATCCATGTGAACCCTATACATAAGCTAGTTTAAATTTACCCTAATCTTAATAAGCTCTTATACACTTTTATAATCTCACGGAATAAGTCCTTAAACCCTAAGCTTACACGTTTGGTTTTCCTAAACCAAACGCACCCTTAAAACCCTAAAAACTATTTTCACAAAACCCTAAAAGCTATAAGCCATAAGTTGATCTTATAAGCTACTCTAATAAGCTATAATATCACTTTTGTAAACATTGAAACAAACCCTAAAATCTCTAAACTTTCGGTTTATTATTTCAAAACCAAACGCACCCTTTTTGAGTTTTCGAGCTCATAAGCTCATTTCATAAGCTATAAGCTTATTAAATCTACAAAAACCAACTTATTTCTAGCTTATTATGATAAGCTAAATGCTGCAAAATGAAATCGGATTCAAAAATACAAAGTATATGGATTTTGGACTAAAAATGCAAATCGAATTGTCCTTTAGGGGTATATATTGTAACTTTTGAAACTTTTAAACTTTCGGGCCAAAAATGTAATTACTCTAAAGTTAACTACAAGGACCTGTTTTGCCAAACTCTAAAGTTAAGGGTTAAATCTTTAAAATATATATAAAGGGGTTAAAATTGTAAAATAATATATACCAAGGGTATATATTGCCATTTTCGAAATTCTTGAGGGTATAAAATGTAATATTTTTATATTAAATAATAAAAATATATTTAAACATTATAAGACTCGATTTTATTAAAAACCCGACACCTTTATCGTTTCATTCATCGATCGAAACATATAAAAATAATTATGTTATATATTTAACATAATTTATCATCTACTAGCTTTTGAAGAAACTTAAAAAGATAAAATCTTATCATTTAAACTATAATGTAGCACGTTACTAAGGAAGTTTCCTGTGAAGGGGCTTTCAATTATTGGTTGATGTTTTGACGAGTTGCTGGATTTACTATTTAAAGTGTCCTAACTCCTCAAACGCTAACTAACATGTGCCTCTGGATAATGAAGCGCGACAGTGAATTACATATTTTCACAAGTAATAAACCAAATATAAAATTACATTAAACTTTATGAAAATAAAGTTTTTGAAATATAAAACTAAACTTGACATATTACCCCAGGTTGCATGACAAAGCCGTTTATTTCCATTTGATTCACTTTTGACGTCAAACAGATTTCCTTATTAAGGTGAGTTCATAGTCCCACCTTCATATGTTTTTCCAAACCCCGAATGGAGATGCATGCTATAAACCATGAATACAAGTATTTTTCAACTGTATGCTATCCTGATATATTATTGCCTAAGTTACCTCCATTGCCAATATCCTTTACATCATGAACCATTAATCACCGTAACGTGAATGCGAATATTGTGGATAGATCTATCGGGGTTGACGAATCCCGTTTGTATTTACGACTGAGGTAACCAAGCGCATTATATTTGAGAATAATGGGTAATTTGGCAAATTACCTTTCCAGAAGGACATCCGTTCCTTAAACATCATTGATATGACTTCCATGTTAACGTTTTGGTGTCATGAGCTTAGAGCAATAATATTGTTTTCTATGATAATAGTATTCGTTGCAATTATTACATTTTACACAAACTTGTATTCAACCATTATATTGCAAACCTGTGAATTTCACTCAACCTTTGTGTTGATCCTTTTAGTATGTTTATCTCAGTTAATTAAGCAAGTGTAAGGCACGGAGCGACATGGACTTAAAGACGTCCAAACTTGTTATTATTCTAACCTTATGTTTTATATGTATTTTGGGACCTCCTTTTGTAAAACTCTGAAATATTATTGAATGATAACTAAATTTTCCAAAACCTCTCTTTATGAGTCGTTTCTATGATTATGACTGTTAATTCATGAAGTAATACCCCATATTAGCTTCCGCTGCTATGTGAATTATCGGGGTGTTACACAATGTGCTCAGCAAAGATTTAATCTAGTTTAGTAAGAGAAACATGTCAAAATTTAAAATTGGCATCATTTTTTCAAAGAAAACTAGGAAATCGAAGGCAAATATAGGTCAAGTATGGAAATTCTAACTTTCCCTCCACCCACTTGGTTTGTAAAATGTCCTATTTACATTTTAGGAAATGAAAATAATGAAATAAGAGTAGAATTTAAGGCAAAAGACTCCCCTGAGCGTTGCTCTCTTTTCCAAGTGATGACTTGTAAGGGATGACTTCTTGCCAAACGTCCGTAGAACAAGCTCATTTCCCCTAAAAATCACTAGAAAACAACAATCGTAACCATTCATGAGAATAAATATATTACAATCAAACTCACTTTCGTAGGAATCACGGTTGCATTTAGCATATGCAACAAGCCTTTTAAACCACTTGGTATCCCAAGTGGACATGAATCCTCGTGAGGTTATCAGGAACACACCCACAAAGATCATTTACTTGTATATGGTTATTGAAAATGATTTCTAACTTACCTTTTATTTCAGAAAAGGTTTTTGTGGCGTAACCTTGTAATGGTTACGCCGTAAACATGTGTTATAAAAATTTATATTTATATTAAGAAGTTTCCGGCTTAATAAGTACAGGACTATTACGCTGATATATCGTATTGATACGGCGTAACGAATGGGAAACACCAATACAGAACTAACTACCACATGATATGTATCGACGAACTTCGAAGTCACTTTCTCATAGAGAGAACCTAACAAAATAAAGTTAGAAAACCAACAAAACACAACTAATATCAGGATAAAAAGATAGGCATGTGCCTCCTAATTGAATGCGCTTGTTTTTTGTTCGAGTCTCAAGCTATGACCCACTCTATTTGGCCAAGTAATAGGGTGTTTCCTCCCCTCACTTAAATCAATTGCAGTGAGAGTAGCATGAATACCAAGAGGTGTGTGGTAAATTTGCTATTGGGTAAGAGGAAATAATAAGATTAAAAACCATACAACTGATGAATTTCATTTCTCTTAGCCTTACCGGTTTTCGTGTAGTAATTTCCAGAATGAAGGTCTCAAAATCATATTGTATTTAAGACTCCTTATAAATCGTTACAGGGTACTATCTATCTTTTAGAAACTGGTGATATCATCAAACTCCTCCCCACTCATTCAAATTCTTGTTCAAAATAGGATTAGTAGCCGATGCTACATAATCGTCATTGGGTGGTGTGATGTGAACTGTCTGAGGGGTCAAAGGTTGTAATTAAATATCTTGTAAGGAATATCATGATCATGTTCCTCTTCCCTTATAACTTCTTCCTTATTATAGACTAGTCCTAGTGGCATATACGGTTGCACTATTGGTTTATGGTTTGGTAAAGCGTGTATGGAAGGTGTGAGTATTTTCCTATGACTTTCTACATCCTCGATCGTAATATCACAACCATCATTCAAGTCCACTACATCCTCCTTAATTTCCTTAGAAATTCTAATCGCGCATATAGTTTCACGAGTTCTGTAAGGGTTACTTAGAAATTGCGCGGGTAAGTCACGAGGAACCGGCTCCTTTACGTTTTCCTTACCCATGGTCGTTCTTTCCTTGAATTTTTCACATGTATTCATGAGTATTGTTTGGGTTAATTGATAAGCCCTTTCCCGCAGGTTCTTTGTTGTAGTTTTAAGTTCCTTTATGTTAGAGCTCGTATTTTCAATGAATTTCCTTATCCATTCATCCTCCTCCGCTTGTTTTGTAATTGAGTTTTTGCAAAATTTGATGATGGTTTCCTCCAAGGATCTCATATACTTGCTTTGCTTAACTGCCTTGTCCTCTTTTTCGATAGGGTACTCCATGGTTAGATGTGCCTCTTTACAATTCTTGAAACTTGCTTGAATGACATGAATATTTTCTTTAGGTTTCTGTGTATCAATGTTATTCAGGCTATCGTTGATTTCTTCCCTAGTGGTTGTTTCATCATACCAATTATATGAATGTTCTACCATGACTTGTGTTGATATAAGGGCTTGAGTTTGTGTCAACAGAGGAATGAATCCTTTAGAGTCGAGCACTCTGCGGGTAGGGATGTCTAATCCACTAAGAAGTATGAACCTTACTGTGGAAGTTTAGATCAATTATCGATACATTTAAACAGCAAATCATTGTACCTTTCCTAACATGATACCAATGTCTCGTCCATCTCTTGTTTGAAATTTTGGATTATTTCTAATTTCTTGGCAGTTTTGAAAGGTGGACAATATTGCTTGATGAATGCCTTCTCAAGCAGATCCCATGTAGTGACTAACCCTGCTGAAAGTCTGTTTATCCATCTCAAGGCTGGCCCCTTGAGTGTAATAGGTAACACTCTAAGCATAGTGGCATTGTGAGTGACGCCGGGGAAGTGGAAAAGATCTGCGATCTCTAATACCCTCCGCACATGTTCATGTGCATCCTCATCATCGGTACCTTTGAAGAGTTTGCGTCTTAATTCCCTCATAAAGTAACTATTGATCTCGAACTCAAAGTTATTGCCGATCTTGGGTTTTACCACTCCTGGTCTAATGTCGTCTTAGACCCAAGCCAGGTATTGCTCTATGGTGAGCGTGTTGATATCAAGGGCATCTTCCATATTAATAATAAAACTAGCAGAATATACTTACAAAAAAATATATAGAAATTCAAATTATAACTAATTTTAGCTCCCCGGCAGCGTTGCCAAAAACTTGATGCGTATTTTGCTTTAAATATATTTTGTTCAAGTTTTAAATTTATAAAATTCGATTACCGATTCACACACTAACAGGCAGAGAACCCGGTCGTATATAATGCATTAGCGTGGTAAATATGAGGTCATCCTAAGAGCTAAGATTAAATAGTTCTAATTTGATTATTGTCATGAAAATGGTTTTGAGTTGATTTTAATTACTATGAAAAGTAAATGCAATAAAATAAAGGGATAGAAGATATCGAGGAGAAAGGCGTAACCATTCCATTACCAATGCTATGATTACATTTTCCTGTGCAATGTTCAAGTTATAAGTTCCATTAGATTGGTTCTAAGTCTGACAGACCCGAATTTTCTTTTAAGGTTTGTCCTATACTTACACTGCGATCCCACATTCCCCTATGATCACACAAGCAGGGCATCCAAGCTTGCAGTGATTAATTCCCAACTACCCTTAAGACCAATCTATAATCTATTCTGACTATAAAACCCCCTCTGAAAGAGTTCCCATGATTTTTAAGCATTTAAAGTGACAAAGGTGGTAATTTGGTTAATTCCTACACTATGGATAGGTGCCAATCTACCCTAGTACCCTACTAATCCCAAGTTCAACTCGGTAAGTCTAATATCAGGATTAACACGATCTAAGCTACCCTCTATACTACCAAAACATGGGGATCAATGAAAGGCTATAAGGATATCTAACAGAACTATAATTGAATAGGAAATCATAATCATAACAACAATAACTACATGTTTAGGCCAGCACTAGGGTTGCTTAGCCGCTCATAGCAATAGCAAAGCAAGAATTAATGAATAAAAGCATGGATTGAATCATCATAATTCTTACAGAGTATGGAATGAATGATTAAATACAACTAGTAGACTAGTGGCTTCTCCCTTGGACCTTCTGATGAAATGCTTTGAATCTGAGGGGTATGGTTCACCCCTTAGAACTGAGAGCGAAGTGGTGGTGGTGAGTGATGCCAAATGAGCCGGAGGAGGGCTCTATTTATAGACTTCGAAAGGTTTATGGCATAACCCTTGTAAGATGTTACGTCGTAATCTGCACGGAAACATCCAAATCTTCTAGGCATAAAATTATGTTACGTCGTAAATGATAGTCGCCGTGTTACGCCGTACCGGCATTGAGTCAACACATCAGTCTTGTAAGTTTAATGTTGCGGCGTAATCTACTAGATACTATACGCCGTAAAAGGGTGTGATGACTCATTTATTCATTGGAGTATGTTACGGCGTAATCCTTCGGCGGTGTTAGGCCGTAATCGCCTTGAATCTAGCATTTCTTTGTCTAATCCCATGTCTTATTGCCTAAATACAATAATTATCCTTGAAAACTGAATATATAACAATACGTATGGTTTCATATATAATAGCATAAATGTAAGTATATTTTTATAGGAATAATTTGATATTAAAATATATCAATTATTTGATGTTATCATAGGCTGGTCTATTCCTATATTAGTTATAACTTTATTTTTAAAACAAAAAACTTATAGCTCTTAAAAGCTCTTACCAAACATGCTCTTGATAATTACACATACAAGCACGTTACAAAACATTCTAGAAAAGAAACATCTACTACTCTTAATTTGGCAAACATAGTGATAATGCATGTTTCACAACAAACATTTAACTATTGGATTTTGTTCTAACTCCCATATTTGAAGTGCTAATAAAACTAAACGCTTAGCATTATGTAATTTTTATATTCTTACTTTTGGTAAAGGGTTTCCTGGTAAATTTATTACTTCTAAAAAAGTATAATAACAACGAATGTGGGTGAACCCTATATCTCGGCTCAAAACAAGGCCAAAACAACCACCAACCGTACACCAACCTAACCTAATCATAAGAAATGGCAAAGCCACACATATTATATTTTACAATTAAGATTGACAACAAGTGCAAAATCGCTAATGAGCTGTTTTCCCAATCATATTCCAAAGGTTTATAATATTGTCAGAGGAAACCAAATATTTGAGCATCAATATTATAGTTAAGTAACTAATTAGAAATAAATAACAAATTTACGAAGATTATCATTAAGATTTTAACAAATATATACTTTTACATGAATCATGTATATTAAAAAAGGAAATGAAATTTGGATATTACTGACTTTGTTGCATACATTGGGGAATGGTTTTTAGGATTACTTGTTAGTACAAATAATTTACAAATTTTTACTATACGATCTATTTATGTTTTGGTGATGAAAACATATGACTTATAGTTACTAACGTAAAATGCGCAAGTTTTCCTCGATACACAAATCATAAATGCATACATGCATCAACATCCTCTCGATGTCTCAAGTATGCATCCAAGACGAACATCTGGTCAACCACCCTACGAAAATCACATAAGGTATGTGATAATAACAAAATCATTAAGCCATGATTAGATGAAAATAAAAATAGTTTTCTCTTAACAATCACTTGTATTCTATAAAAGTATTTTCTCAAAAATACATGTACAACATATTTTCTAATTAAAAGAAATTTTTTATTAAAAACTTAAATTTTGAATTTGAAATTTCCCCCTCAAAATAGAAGGTTTCATAGCAGATACAACCTTTCTCACAAAGAGACAAAAAAGGAGCGTAGTCTACTGGGGGGCCCCTTATAGGCCTGGCGGGCCCCAGATATATTCTGGACCGCTGTACCGCCCAGTGAACCGTATAAGATATCGATGTCTATAAATATTGCTCTATTCCCAACAGAAAAACACCTCTTTGCACGAATTTTTCAGTAGTCTTTCTATCTCTAAAATCTTCTGTCTCTTACTAAAATCTCTTGATCACTAACATTGTTTAGATCTTGTTTAAATGTGAATCAAATCATCTATCTTTCCTTCGATCCTCAAGTGTAAGAGAGAACTTCAGTCATCTTCAAATCCAAGTTATGTAGTCTAGTTAGTCCCATTTGGTAATAATTGTTACAATATACGATCGAGATCCCATAACTTCCAATCTGGAAGTAGTGTGTAGATCAAAAAAAATTAAAAAAAAAAAAAAAAAAAAATTGGGGGGGGGGGGAAAAAAAAAAAAAAGGGGGGGGGGGGGGGGGGATAAATATATAAAAAGGGGGGGGGGGGGGGGGGGGGATAAATGTTAACAAATGATGTATAATTGGATGGTTATGAGGGATGTTAGTATTTTAGGCCTTAAAATACATTGGTGAAGTGGTAGATTGGTTCTAGCTAAGATTAGGACTCGACATCTAGCTTAGTGTCGAAAAATAATGTAAGCGACACGGTTTATGTGTTTAGGCCATAAAACATAAGGTTTGTTATGTTGGGCCATAAAACATAACGGGTTTGGTTGTACCCGAAGAAGAACTCGACATCTAGCTTAGTGTCGGAAAATAATGTAAGCAACTTGTATGGTTTTCTCCGCCGAGAAAGGAGCTTGTTGACTAGTGAAGTAACTCTCGAGTTGGGTACTCGAGGAGTGGAGTAGGGTGAAGAGGAGCTTCGTAACCAAACCACTATAAATCATCATTTCCGATTTGCATTTCTTTTTACTTATCTCTTTATACTTATATTTGCATTTACCGCTTTATATATATGCATGATATAAGATGATTTTTGTGACTAGTTAATTTATATTTTGTGATATATTGGTGTCAGGAATATTGTGTTTATGGTTATTCCATTGATATGCTATACTATCATATGTATATTATTGTAGATACTAGTATGAACACTAGTCCGAAAACCTCTTCTGGTGGCGGTCCCATAACTCAGGCGGCCCCCTGATATACTTGGCGGCCCCATATATATATGTGACCTCCGGTAGAAGAGTAATGTAATCTTTGATCTTAAAGTTTTTAAATGAAAATGTATTCACCCCCCTCCTCTACGGTTTCCACAATTGGTATTATAGCCACGTCGCTCTAGTTTTCAAAACAAATGGTTTTTAAAATAGAGTATCCATGTAGCAAATTACCCATGAAGGGGGACTAAATATGGAAAGTGTTTTGTTGTTTGATTCGTACTAGTTTTGTTATTAAATATACTTCGTATACTAGCTTGAAGGAAAATTTTCTCAAAAGAACTTGGAAGTGTCAACTTATGTTTGTCTAAGTCGTAAGAGTAGAAATGATGTCTAAAACATGAAATTTATGTGCTGGAACAACTTTTTAAAGTCCTATGTTCTACAGTTAAGTTACATAATGATTTTGAACAAAAAACGTGTTTTAGGGTCACTGGTGGTGGTCCTATAAATGTTCGGGCGGCCTCCAAATATATCTGGGGGGCGTCACCTTTATGAGGGCCGCCTTTCTGTTTCGTTAGTTTTTTGCAAACTTTGAAAAATCATATAAAATCAACCGTAAGTCCGTAGAGGTCGTGCCACCCGCCATTTCGAAAATAATCGAGACTAGTTTCATTTAAAAATACTTCCAAGTTTTTATTCTAAACTTAAGTGAGTCAGAAATGCGAAATACTATATAGTGGTCAAAACTATATGTTTCGGTTTGACGTAAAACTTGTAGTTTACCTTTTCTTTCAAGTCCAGCATTACTAGTCAACTTATCCTTGAAAATATTGATATTGATTAATTTTTAAAATGGGGAGGAAACTATTTTTGTTTTCAAATAAAATCAAGCTATGTATACATCGTTATATCTAATACACAAAACGACGACAAATATCCTTATGTGTATGCTAGATGATTATGTGTGTTTAACTTTTGCTTCAACTCTGTTAATAGATATTAATAAGTAATCCTTACTATTTGTAATTGAGTTAATTATATATCTAAACACATTTTCCATGTATGCTATTTGTATGTTACTAGTTTGTGCATTGCATATAGGCATAGATCACTATATTTACAAGTGTTACATAAACATCTTGTAGATTATTTTGAGTATAGTAACCCATTTAGAAACGAGAGTTAAATAGTTTGTCAAGTGTGTGGAAAAATAATGTCCTAAGATAATATGTTAAAATCCGTCACTAAAATATTTCCAACACATTAACTCTCTTCCAACAAGATGTCTAAATCTTTTCATCGTCTTGCTTTGTTTGACCTTGGGTTGGTTAAACAAAAGAAAATATCATATTAATACATTAGTATTTAAGTAAAAGAAATTGTATTTTTTTTGTTAAACTTTGCTTATGCTTGCATTGTTCTAACACACACACACATAATTATATTCTTTTTATAAACATATAGTATTTTACAAAATATGTGTTTTGTATTAAAATGGTTAGAAAAATCATTCATACACTAATAAAATGTCAAAAACTATGCATACGATGCATAACAACAAATAGTTTTTCGCACAAGCAAAATATATGACAATCTTGAAGTAAGAAATTAACTTGTCATTATTCATCAACCTCACACTTACAACTAGTCTTAGGATTAATGGAACACACTATGAAAATCTTTATTTGTCTTCTTTTAAAAGAGTGTTCGTGAGGGTCAAGAAAGATTTCGAATATATATCAACTCATTATTCAAACTATGATTGATATTATTATCGAATCTAATTGACAAGTTTTTGAGTATGGACAAGAAATTGGATTCTTATTTGTCTAGCTTTGAGATTATATCAAAATGTAACAAGATATATTATCTTAAACCTACATACCCAATCACACTCGATTGATATGAAAATAACGACATCCTTTTTTAAGACGATAAGAATATGCATCGTATCATAACTCACACTTGTGTAGATGATGTCATATTGAGTCTACTTGTCCAATTGGTTGTGTTCCAAATATTTGGCAAATATATGCATAAAATACACAATGAAGTAGGATTGACGACTTGAATGTCTTGTCCAAAATATTCAAGTAATTTACCTTGCAATGCAATTGGTAAAGTCGTCATCTCCGAAAAGCCAAACATGAGCAAATGCACAACATATGTAACTTTGCTCAAACAATTCAAAAGCACAACTCAAAACTTAAATTCTCTTCTCATCAAAACTTTCTCTTACTTAACCAAATAAGTATAATATTTCTTCTTCACCAAATAAGAACCCTTTAACCATCTAAGGTTAGGACTAGGAATAATTGAACATATTCCTCAAACCAATATCGTGCTTTCTTTCAATAAGTGATCGTAAGAGGATTTCAAATATGAAGATGATTATTATTCAAACGATAATCAATCTCACTATTCAATCCAATTACAAATTTGGAATATGAACATGAAATCGAGATTAGGATTTATATAGATCACGGAAATATCAATCAAATGACCATAGATATTTTTCCGTGTCTACATGTTTAACCATCCTCGGTTATTACATGAAATCACGAAGTCGATTGCAAGACAACAAGATTAGTCATCAAATTGCAATTCACACTTGCAATGAAGATGTTTCATTGAGTCTAAAGTGTTCAAATGTTGTGTTATTAGCTATGGTCAAATTATACATGCTAAACTTAACACACTCTAAGTAGGATTGACGACTTATGAATTTCCATCGGGAAACTCATAAGTACTCCAACTTGATAAGCAAGTCTTGGATGTCATTTCCGAAAACTCAAACCAAGAACCCTTATAACTTATATAAGCTTCTCCTAATAACCGAATTTCAACACCATCTCCCAAATAATAATAATAATAAAAAAAGTGAGAACAAGTTACTCGTAATCACAAATCATCAATGCTAATACATCACATTCTTCGACGTTCAATATCTGCATCAACACCGATGTTTGTTTGCACCCGACGTAAATCACATAAGGTATGTACAAACAAACATTAAACTTGTAGGATGATCAAAGAAATAAGTTTTTGTCTTAAAACTTCACATTTTTATAAATGTGACAAAACAAGTTTTCAAAAATCAATTAGATAAATTATTTTTGAATTATAAAGAAATGTTTAATGTGGTAATTATTTCAAAATTCAAATCTGGTTATTTCCCCCTCCCCAAAACATGTCAAACTTTTAGCAGACAAGTTTGTCACCACAAAAAGACAAAAACAGGAGCGTCTGTCGGGGCGGTCCCTTAAATGGGTCGGCGGCCCCCTTAATTATCCGGCGGCCCCCTAATATATCTGGGACCGCCGTTTCCTGACAGGCTGTTTTTCAGCTCCTATAAATAGTGGGTCACCTCCAACTATTTTTATAACCCTTTTGCACGAATTTCTCTCAGTTCTTTCTCTCTCTAGATCTCACTAAATCTCTCTAAATCTTTGATCATTTAACTTGTTTAATCTTGTTTAAATGTGATCCAATCTTCTACTCTTTCCTTCTTCCCTCAAGTGCAAGAGAAGAACTTCGGTCATCTTCAAGATCCGAAGTTATGTAGTCTAGTTAGTCCATTTGTAACATTTGTTACATATAGATCGAGTCCATGTCTTCCAATCTTTAGTAGTGTGTAGATCCAAATGATGTATATATTTGGATGAGTTTATTGTGGGTTGGTTAGTATTTTAGGCCTTAAAATACATTAGTGTAGTGGTAGATTGGTTCTAGCTAAGATTAGGACTCGACATCTAGCTTTTCTCCATTTCCTTAGTTGTCGGAAAATATGTTAAGGACGCGGTTTTATGTGTTTAGGTCTTAAAACACAAGGTTTATTATGTTGGGCCATAAAACATAAGGGTTTGGTTGTACCGGGAAAGGGGATCGACATCTAGCTTAGTGATCAGAAAATATGTAAGATGGTTTAAGGTTTTCTCAGCCGAAAGGGAGCCTTGTTGATAGTGAGTAGTAGTAAACTCCGAGTGGATACTCGAGGATGTTGAAGTAGGGCAAAGAGGGTGCTTTGTCTGGCCGAACCACTATAAATCATCATGCCAGTTTGCATTTCTTTTACCTTTCTCTTTACTTATGTCTTTACATTTATTGCTTTACTATTGCACTTGCATTGTGCTTATGATTGTGTGAATTGTTGTCTATGTTGTGTTAGTCATGGTTATGTAGCTCTTTGTAGTAAACACTGTGAGTGTGGATATATTGGTAGAATATGCACTAGTTATTGTAAATCCATTATCAAACATTTTCATATTGCGTCAAACTTGATCTGGTGATTTTGATTACATATGATCTTAGTCGAAATCCTCTTCTGGAGGCGGTCCCTTTTTAATCGGAGGCCCCTTGATGTACTAGGCGGTCCTCATATATTTATAGGACCGCCGGTAGAGAATGATTTAATAATTGATACAAAAGATTTAAAGTTTTTAAAAGGAAACGTATTCACCCCCCCCCCCTCTATGATTTCCACATAATTGTTTTTCTTGAATACACTGTTCTGGTTGAAAGTTGAATACAGCGTATCCACTTCCACTGGATACGGTGTATCTAGTCTCTTTAATCCCAATACATCGTATTCAATCCAACTGATTAATACGGCATATCCACTTCCATTGGATACGGCGTATCAATTGTTTGGAACAAAAACTGAAATAATTGATTTTCATGCAAATTTTTTTCTTCCTTCCTTCAGAACAAATCCTACTGATTATTTATCCCTTGTTTCAGGTAGTGCATGACAAGGAGTTTGATGAACGAACTATAAACACCTTACAAAGATCATGAACGTGAAGTTTCGTATCATCAGATGACACCTTCAAACTGTGAGTCATGACGAATTGAGATCTCCGGATTTAGTCTTCACTTTTTGATGAAGAATATCAGGAGGAGAAGAAGAGGAAAGAAATGGCTGAATGAAACAATGGGCAATATATGAGCAAGACTCGAAAAGGACTATGGTATGGGGTAGAGGTCGCTAGGCCTAAATTGATAACAAAGATCAGTTTAAGCTAAAGGGACAATTTCTCCCCTAGGAGCTTCGATGAAAAAAAACACATTTATCGGTTAAGATAATGAGGATGCTAATGAACACATTGAAAAAGTTCTCAAAATAGTTGACTTATTCCATGTTCCTAACATCATTGTAGATCTAACTCATGCTCCGAGTCTTCCCTATATCTTTAACTGGAGCCGCAGCTCGTTGGCTAAGAAACGAACCAACTGGTTCGATCAAAACTTAGGAAGATCTTAAAACTAAGTTTTTGAACAAATACTGCCCACCTGGTCGAACTACAAAGAAAATAGAGGAAATCAACAACTTTCAGCAAGAGCCAGATGAAACCCTTTATCAAGCATGGGAGGCTTAAGGAAACTCTTGATGAAGTGTCCTTAACACTATTTGACTGAGATACATGAGGTGATTTTGTTCTATAATGGGTTGGATGTTCCAACACAACAGATGCTTGACTCAAAAGGTGTCGTTCTGACTAAAACTGTTGCAGATGCCAAAACAGCCATCTAAGAAATGGCTGAATACTCTCAAAAATGGCATAATGGAACCTCTAGAGGAAGATGTACTGAGACTTTTGACGGACTGGCTGCTATACAAGCACAATTGAACAATCTTGGAAGAGAGATTAAGAAAGTGAATGAAAAAGTTTATGCTGCTCAAGTTGGATACGAGCAATGCAAAGGACCTTCACCAAGGATTTGCACGAAAGAAGAAGGAAAACCCTAGAAAGAAGCTTACTACACACAATTTGGTAAAACCTTTTCATGGAGGGGGATGGGATATAGGCAACTTGCTCCATGGTTCGATTCAAAGGAACACATGCCAATCTTTGTTCCAGAACGGAAGGCAATCTATGGAAGATAACCTTGTGCAATATCCTGAGATGATTCAGCAAAGAGACACGAAGAAAAAACTCTAAATTGATCAAGAATCTAGAGATTCGACAGATGTGCCATAAGGAACCAAGGAGCATCGATCAAATTTTAGAAATTCAAAATCGGCAAATGAGCAAGGTACTAATGAGAGAGATTTGAGAAGTTACCAAGGCTCAACTACTAACCCGAGAGACCAAGTCAAGTTGATTTCAACCTCCATTAAAGTTGATTCAAACTCGATACACTGTATTGGATCTAACCAATACGCCATAATATCACTGGACAGAACAGTACACCATTATACAAGGCAAGACAAATGACGGTTCCTTTTCTAAGTCGTCTGGATAATCATTACTGTGAAGAAGAGGGGAACTATGGACCAAAATTCACGGAAGCTTGTAAAGCTTCACATATCAACAACGCCATACCCCGAAAGGAGAAAGACCCAAGAAGTTTCACTTTACCTTGCTTTATTAATGATTTCTGTTTTGACAACGCCCTTGTTGACTTAGGAGCTAGCGTTAGTGTTATGCCTCTCTCGACCTACCTTAACTTAGGATTAGGCGAATTAGTTCACACTAGGTTGACAGTGGAATTGGCAGATAGAACAGTGAAATATCCAAAAGGAATTGCTAAAAACGTTCTAGTAGGAATTGGCAAATTTACTTTCCCCATAGACTTTATAATTGATTGTCGAGGATATCAGGAGTGCCCTCTGATTCGATTAGACCATTTTTGTCTACCGCCCATGCTAAGATTGATGTTTACAAAAGAAAAATTACTTTAAGAGTTGGGGAAGAAAATATTATTTTCAAAAGTGTTAAAACTTGACTAGTGTATAATTAAGAGGGTTACATGGCTAAATTAGGAGAAACGAATGGAGCTTGATTTAGAAGCTAGGCTTATGGGAGAAACTTTGGTGATTAATAGATCATTAGACCTTTTCCTGGAAGATTACATTGAATTAAATGATCTAAATGAACCATTTAAGCTTAGAATAAATTAAGGAAATTGGTTGATGCCCACCATCAAAGAAGTTGAGGTAATTGAGGAATTTAGAACTAGGAATGAAGATCTTGATACAGGAACTGATGATTACCCTAGTTATTGTGATTACGATAAGAAAATCCATATAGATTGCGCTCAGAACTTAAAGTTTTCATGCATGATAGGATTTGAATTTACTCACGCCAACTTCTTCCCGTTATTGTATGTCAACATGATGTCAAGAAAATTTCATAATTCAATAATGAAAAATAAGATGGTGTACAAAGGGAATAATGTTGTAGGCCTTAATGAATTTGCCTCTATCTTTGTTGGAACTTTTTCTGTGATGACGGATTTTGCAGTTTTAGAAAATATGGATGCTTATCGTGATGAAGGAATAGGAGATGTTATTTTTAGATATTTCACTGTTCTATCTGCCAATTCCAGGTGATGATGAAGTAACTTACCAAATGGTGCGATCACATCCGAGGTTTAAACACCATACTAATGAGCAATGCAATAAGATCCCACCATTACTAAAGGTGAATGAGAAGGATGTGATGAACGGAGTCTCGCATGCATACCAAAAGCTTAAGGGGTTCTACAAAGGAGTTTTGAATCTAGGACCCGATTACATTCGTAATGCGAAGACAGAAGAATGGCTCACACGCGGGCACATCAGCGTGCATGAGTTGGATTAAAAAGGAAGCTGAAGAAAAGTCTAACTTAAAGACTTCGCTGTAAACAAAAGTGCTTCCCGGGAGACAACCCAAAATGTTATTTAATTATGTTATCGAGTCTGTCTTCCCAGACTTCAATACGGCGTATATGTTCCACCCTATATGGCGTATTGAGTGTTTGGACGTTATCAGTCTTTACTTTTTATGCACTTTAAAAACATTATTGTCAGTTCTGCGAATACGCCGTATTTAATTATTTGATACGCCGTATCCACAGACTGACCCGTATTTAGTTTGTTTTAGTTTAGTTTAAATTAACCGTAGGTACCAAGATAGGAATGCACATGTTTTTCCTATATATTACGCAGGACCTCGTAAAGGAAATATTGACGAATATTGGTGGAGAATTTACGAATCTGGAAATCTTGAAGTGTTGGAGTCTTAAAACCTCAAGACGGTTGTTCAACACAAAATCTTGCTCATAAACGCAACATGGAGAATCTACCGAGCAAATATCAGGGGAGTTTCTCATTCTAATTCTTTTTAAATTCCCGTATTTAATGTTTTATATATACAACGAGGACGTTGTATAATTCAAGTGGGGGGATGGAATTAGAATGTTGCTTGTCCTATTTTTACACTTAAAATGCTTAAATTATGGCTTAAATTATGCTCAAATTATAAAAAAAATTCAAGCATACTTTTATTGAAATTGATTGTTACATAACCCGGAAAACAATACCTTGTTAGATATTGTGCGGATTTAACCTTTTCGTTTCAAATGTTTCACCAAAAATCCATAAATATGAGTGTGCCGGTGATGTTAGTAGACTTTAGAACTTTGGCTTGTATATCTATTCGAGACCCACAATAAGGTATTATGGAATAAATTGGAGTAACTTGTTTAAATGGTAAAATTTTGGATTACAAAACCAAATTGCCTATACATGTTGTTATTAACAAACTACACGCGTTAGTTAACACTCCCCGTTAAACCCTTCACTCACCTCTTTAGAGTGATGATCACTAGATCAACCCGTAGTGCAATCTTTGGAATTTACATCAACTATTGTTTCGTTGTACACCCTTACACCTTAACCTTACCCTGTTAGATTAAAGTTTAATATAAAGTTTCTAGTTGCTTAAGAGTAAAGTTTGTATTTCCGTGTCTTGTTGTCATTTTAAATCTTTGGTTGCGGTTGGAAATTTGCACATTGCAAATGGGAATATATATTAGTAGTCAAAGCTCATGTGATTTTACTAACGTTACAATTAATGGTAAAAACCGAAGAAGAATGAAGAATATTAGAAGGAATTATCCAGAATTATTATTGTATGGTGAAAAAGATGGTGAAACTACACCGAGATTTGAAGTATTGTTTATGAAAAAAAGGGAAAGAAAGTTTGAAGATATTCGTTTTGCAAAAAAGCATTACCGAAGGAATTATACGAAGGATCGATTATTCGTTGATACGTATAAAAATCAACGATGTAGAGTATTGTACAAAGTGGAAGATATCGCTCCCACTTGCTGTAAAGTATGAAAAGTATTTAGGGATGTTTGGGAAGGGGGGGGTTGATCCTTATGGGAACGCCAAAACTTGGTTTTGTTTTTGATCTACATGATCAAGACGTTGTAAATAGTCGTGTCTTTGTCATAATAACGGTCAGGAAAAAAAGTGACTTGGCTTAATCTATTTGTTTCTTAATTTTTATTTAACAACAATTTACTTCCCTCTCACCTGATGATTAGCCACTGGTTTTACTCGAATGGGGATTGTGATCGGTCGGCTGTCTATTGTCGTTACGAGCAATGTTATGCATGTCTAGCTGCCTCTATTGGTTTTCGACTTTTGGTAAAAAGTTAGAAAGGTTCCCACCCATATCATTCTTCATCCTAACCGTTGGTTAAATTCGAATGGGGATGTGATCAAACACACATGTCTATTCCAGCGTTATGGCCATATATGTGTGCTTCAGCTGCCTTGTTGGAGTGGTACTTCTAGTGAAAGATTGTAGAATGATCATCCGTACCCACACCCCGCCTTTCCATACAAAAAAACCATATTTACCTTTTTAATCTTTGTTACTCTTGGCTTTAGTGGGGGTAGTTGTGTATCTTGCCAAAGCTTTATGATAGATACTCGTTAAGACAGAGAATGAGCGAGTTTAGTTACATGTTACCACATAGATTAGTTGAGTGATTTAAGTGTTTTCATTTTCCTATTTCGTGAGGTGTTTGGTTATGTACTTGTAATAGATCGAATAAGTGCTTTAACGGAAAATATCCTTAAGGGTAATTTTTATAAATTTTAAAGGCTACTTGAGGCAAGTGGATTCAAGTGGGGGGATATTTTTATGACATAAATAACGTTTCTATTTTACAGCATATTTAATCCTACTGATATGTAACCCATTTTGTATAGTTATTGCAAAGAATTGTTCACTTACATTCATTTATATTTGCGGTAAATTGCCAGTTAGTTTATAGAGTAATTGGTGTGAAACTTGCAAAAAGGCGCCATTCTAGAGCTTAAATGAATGATATTTGAAAGATTACTGTTTCTGAAGACCAATACGCCTTATCCATCAAGGAAGATACAGCGTATCCGTGCCTGCACTCACCAAAGAACAAAAGGAATGAAAATCAATACGCCGTATCCAGAGGACTAAGATTGGTTCATTTATGTCTTAAAGAGCCTTAGGGTATATGACATGAATGGTGCCTTGCTTAAATAATCTAATAAAAGCCAAATTTTGGTCGCCTAGATGTGGACTTTAATCTTGATGACATTTGATCTTTTGAAAAGGGCTAGGAGCAAATTATTGCGTTTTTAACCGTTACGCTTTATTTTTGGAATTAATAAGTATCGAAATTAAGTCTTAAAGAGCCTTCGGGTATATGACTCAATTAAAATCTTGAGATACAAAATTAGGAATAAAGGAGGAAAAGTAAGTACACAATTGGCTTTTATGAGTAGTGTTAGCATCATAACTTGTATTTTGCAATGATCTTGTTTTTAAGCTTGGCTTGGAGAGGTAAAAGTCGGGGACGATGAATTTATCCATTTGGACACTTTTTGTGCTTTTTATTCCGTGATCCTAAAAGTTATCAATGAATAATGAAAGCAATACATTATGTCACACATGAATTAATTAGTAAAAAAAAGGTAAAACGGGGATGCTTGCAAAATTAAATGATTTTTGAACCTTTTAATGGACATTTTATGTTCTTGTTTGATTGCGAGGGGTTATAAGTTAAAAAGGGATAAAATTATTTATTTCCGAGTTTGTTTTATTTGCATTACGTGTGGGACCAACAATGGCTTAGTGTGGGGGAATTTGATGAGCGCTAAAATACACATCATTTATAACCCAAAAACACTATTAATTAGACTAAAAATACTAAAAATGCTTAATTATATTGCAAATATGTTTGTTTGGTATTTTTATGTCTCACAGGTAAAAAGGATTGGAAACGGCGCAAAAACGGAAATTATCGGGCTCAATTTGGTCAAGTCTAATTATTACTCAAGCTAAGATTAAGTCGTGAAAAATCCCCGAGCATACCAGTAGAAGAGCACGAGAAAACGAGTCCAACGGTGCCCTCGGATATTTTTGGGCCAACCCGTAACCCATTTTATGGGTCGGGCCAGCCCATTTTTGCATTAAGGCCCAAAGAGAATTATATAAAGAATCATTTTTGGTGTTGTACGCAAGAAATGAAAATGAATTGAGGAAATGAAGCAAAAGTGGTCACGTGAGCTATAAATAAATCAACATATACATGGCCCAAAATTCTTTTATATTAAACGAGTCCAAATCAAAAAGGCGGCCAAAGTCAACACCTTTTATATGATTGAGTTGCAATACAGAAACTATAAAAGAAATTGGGCGGGAAGAAAAACCAGTTTCATGTTCACCTCTGTCCTTAAATTTTACCTTGCATCCAATTAACCTCATTTAAGTGGAATTAACCCTTTCTAGAAGCTCGTGACGCAAGCAATGACGATTTTGGGATGCCAGGTTGGCAATCCCAAGGCCAATCATTGGCTAATCATACGTGGAGAGCAATGGACGATCGAGATTAAATTGATTGAAAGCAGTTATTGATTAAGGGTCAAGATCAAAACAGGTTGGCGAGTCTAAGGGCCTAGAAGCTTCAATCTTGGCCTATAAGAGGAGCCTTTCACTCACAGTTTAAGCATCTAGTGTAGAATTAGTGTAATTTTAGCTTATTAAGTCGTTTTAGCTTATTGCTTTTCATTTAATGTAATTTTCCTTTTCAACAGTTTGTAATCAGTTTCTATAATCAATAAAAGTTAAGTTTCTATTCTGTTAAACCAAAATTCATGTTTTACCTTATTGTACTCATGGTCTGAATAAGCTCATTTTTACTCTTAAAAGCTCAATAAGCTCTCTAATTCACTAATAAGCTGGTTATATACTCAGTTAAGCTCTCAAAGCTTAACTGAGCTTATTGATACTTAAAATTTCACCCCAAATGTACCTCAGCTTATTTTTTGGAAGGGAAGCCAGTTGTGGAAGGGCTTCCAGGACCTTACTAGCTTATCTCTGATAAGCTAGAGCTTTGTTGATCAGCTCTTTGAGCAAAAAAAATATAAGCCTTATTTGTGCAAAGGCTTTTGTAAGTCTATTTATATTTTTTAATAGCTTAATATGCATTTAGCTCTAATACTGGGCTTATTACCAGGCTTATTGTAGTTTAGAATAGTTAATTCTACTTATTATTGTTATTTGTGATTATTGTGTTATGTTTTTTTTAGTTATTAATCTTGTTTTCCCCCCCCCCCCCCCCCCCCCCCCCCCCCCCCCCCCCCCCCCATGTCTTTGATGTAAAACAGTTAAAAAACCAAAAATATTAGCATAATCTGTTGGCTCATAGTTATAGCTTATTTGATTATTAAAATGTGCTCATTAGGTCTGCTATAAGCTAGTTAGTATCTGGTATTTGAAGTTTGAACTTTAATTCTCAAGTTTCATAAGCTAAAAATGATTTTAAGCTATTTTAAGGGGTGTTTGGGCTCAAAGAAAGCACTAACAGAAGTTGTGCTGTCATGTACTTTGTAGCTCTTTTAATTCAAGTGTTTAAATCATGTTGGATGTTTTGATGGTAAGGTTTTACTGACTTTAGTTATGTTTTAGATCATGTTTGTAAGGATTAAGTCTTAGATTTCTAGAATCTGAGTTCATAAGTCATATTAAGCTTTTTGTGCTTATATGTATTCCTAGCTGATTAGTGGATAAATTTGCTCTTATTTTAGTGTTTAAATTAGTATAGATTCATGTCTTTTAGTCTGCAACATTTGGTTTTAAGATTTAGTCATATAAGTTCAATTGCATCAGTAGGGTAAACAGCCAAAAGGCCTTTTTCAATTCAAAATTTAAGTTAGTAGTAATTAGATTTAGATTTTGAAATTCAGTGCACAACTAGTTTGTAGGCCAATCTAGATTAGTTAGGGCTGTATGTCAGTTTTTCAAGCTCTATTTTAATATATGTTTTAGATGTGCAGTTTGTGCCTTTGTCTTTTCATAAAAACATTAAAAACCAAAAATAGTGTAATCTGCTTATACAGCCTTTTTCAATAGAATTTTTCATAGATTTAATAGATTTCAAAATACTTTTCAAAAGTAGATTTAGATAGATTATAGGATAGGCTTTCAAATGGTATAGGTCTTATAGCCATAAAGATCCGTTTGCTCTCTTAAAAATAGGCTCAAAAGTGCACTGTTGGGCTGTTTGGCTAGTAGTTTTGATTAAAGTGCTTAATTGCTTTTCTTAGCTTTTGGCTTATTTTTGCTTACATTTTGTTCAATCTTGCTCATTAGGTGTAGTAGTTTGACTATTTTAGCTTATTTGCTTTTCTCTTTTGCTTATTTAGTAAAAAAAACCAAACCAGTTTTTCTTATTAAGTCATGTAGCTAAGTTTTAATATGTCATATTCAAAGTGCTTATTTCAGCTTATTTTTGAGTTTTAGAAAAAGTCTCTTCACAAAAAGTGCTTATTTACAGCTTTTCTATAAGCTTGTTCAAAAAGTTTTTTGAAAGAAAAAAAAGGGAACAAAGGAAGTCATGGGTGAAGCAAGGGGGGGTGGGGGGGTGGAAGGGGGGGGGGTGCTCGATCCCATTCCCTCAACCAAGTCTCAACCCTCTGTATATCAACTACGTTTAAAACCATCTGCACCAGTAAGGCCATCTGTTATTGCCCTACATAACTTAATTTTTAACACCTTTTTGGGCTTTTGATTAAATAAGCACTTCGAGTGCTTAATTTCTTTTTCCGGGCTTATTTGTTAAATTATTTTCTTAGGTTTTATTTTTCCTGCAACCTTTACATCATTAGCTATTTTTAGTAATTTTCTAGGATTTTTAATTAATAGTTTAGAATTTTTCTCACTAAGTCATTAAAACCTTACTTCATAAACCTCAATATGATTTATAAACTTGATTTAAAGAGCTAAAAGTCTCTTGACAGCACTAACTCAAGTTAGTGCTGTCTTGAGCCAAACACCCCTTAAAATAGCTTAAAACCATTTTTAGCTTATGAAACTTGAGAATTAAAGTTCAAACTTCAAATACCAGATACTAACTATCGCCTTATAGCAGACCTAATGAGCACATTTTAATATCATAATAAGCTATACTATGAGCCATAGTTTATGCTAATATTTTTGGTTTTTTTAACTGTTTTACATCAAACACATTAAAATTAAGATTTATACTAAAAACTTAACACAATAAGCATCAAATAACAATAATAAGCAGAATTACGCTATTCTAAACTACAATAAGCAGGTAATAAGCAGTATTAAGCTAAAATACAATATTAAGCTATAAAATGTAAAATGAAGACTTATAAAAGCCTTTGCACAAACAAGGCTTATATTTTTTTGCTCAAAGAGCTGATCAACAAAGCTCTAGCTTATCAGAGATAAGCTAGTAAGGTCCTGGAAGCCCTTCCACAACTAGCTTCCCTTCCAAAAAATAAGCTGAGGTACATTTGGGGTGAAATTTTGAGTATCAATAAGCTCAGTTAAGCTTTGAGAGCTAAACTGAGTATATAACTAGCTTATTAGTGAATTAGAGAGATTATTGAGCTTTTAAGAGTAAAAATGAGCTTATTCAAACCATGAGTACAATAAGGTAAAACATGAATTTTGCTTTAACAGAATAAAAACTTAACTTTGTTGAAATAGAGAAACTGATATCAAATGTTGGAATGGAAATTAATTAAATGAAAAGCAATAAGCTAAAACGACTTAATAAGCTAAAATTACACTAATTCTACACTAGATGCTTAAACTGTGAGTGAACAGGCTCCTCTTATAGGCCAAGAGTTTGATGCTTCCAGGCCCTTAGACCTCCCCTAGCTTTGGATCTTGACCCTTTAATCATAATTACTTCAATCAATTAATCTCGATGTCCATTGCGCTCTCCACATATGAGTGAGCCATATGATTGGCATTGGGATTGCCAACCTGGCATCCCAAAATCGTCATTGCTTGCGTCACGAGCTTCTAGAAATGGTTAATTCCACTTAAATGGGTTATTGGTTTGACTATGGTAAAATTGGGGGGAAGATGTGTTGAACAGTGAAAACTATTTTTCCCGCCTAATTTCTTTTTATAGTTTCGTTTGACCAGATCATATAAGAGGGTGTTGACTTGGGCCTTTTGGATTTGGACTCGGTTTAATATAAAAGGGAATTTTGGGCCAAGGTTTAAAGGATTATGGTTTTTGGTTATTTTGGACTTAACGACCGTTAGTCCCTTTTTAATAAAGGACTAACAGTGTAATTTGTTTTAGGATTTTTGGTGAAAATGATTTAACATTAAGGGTCCTTTTGGTACTTTTAATGGTTTGTCTTCTCATGAGTTGACCAAAGTTGACTTTTGTTGACTTTTGTTGACTTTTGTTGACCTTTGCTAACAAACATCCGGCTCTTGTGTACTCATTACGTCTCGTGTTTGTTTTTGCCCGGCTTTTGGCTCTTTTCTTGTGATTCTTACAATATCCGTACCTACACATTAACAAAAGATAAAATACACATATACAAGCATAATTTATTCATTTTTCATCTTTTTAGGGTCATTTTTGGTACAAAACGGACACATATCAAAATTTCCCAAACTAAAATGATTATGTGTCCTCACGCATATTATATGCTCTTAAAACCAAATATCCAAAATCCTCCCCTCTAATCCTTTGAAAAGTAGCAAAGTCTTTTGTGGGGAGAGTTAAGAAATCACAAGTTTTAAAACACCCTGTTTTTCCATTTTTCAAGATTTATCCATTTTTATGATTTTCATTATTTACAACTTACAACTTATTCATGTGTGACATAATGTATTGCTTTCATTATTCATTGATAACTTTGAGGATCACGGAACAAACACAAAAAGTGTCCAAATAGATAAATTCATCGTCCCCGACTTTCACTTCTCCAAGCCAAGCTTAAAAAAACAAGATCATTGTAAAATACAAGTTATGATGCTAACACTACTCATAAAAGCTAATTGTGTATTACTTCTCCTCCCTTATTCCTAATTTTGTATCTCAAGAAGTTTATTTAAGTCTTATACCCGAAGGGCACTTGAAGACTTAGATTTCGATACTTGTTTTAATTCCAAAATAAAGCGTACACCGGTCGTTTTTAAAAAGCAGATAAGTAGTTTTATCCTAGCCCTTTTCTAAAGATACAAAATGCATCATAAATTAAGTCTACATCGATGCAACTAAAATTTGGATTTTATAGTTACTTAAGCACGGCACCCGTCATGTATATACCCGTAGGTCCATAAGATACAAATGGACCAATTTTATTTGCACCATATACCTAAGGCTCGTTAAGGTACAAAAACAAGACAAAAATTAAGCAACAATATCCATTCCATATACCCTAAGGCTCTTTAAGGAACGAGTAAGGCTATAATTTCACTTATTAGAAGCACAAGAAAAATATTTTTTAAGTATTTGCAACCATTTACGTTAAAGCAATAACATTTAACAACTAGAGCATAAGTTGAAATAAACTTCTAAATTTGTCTAACAAAATAACTAGAACTATTTATATTCCCACTGTTTGTTTCTCTTTATTTGTTCTGTTAGTTTCTCTAATTTCTCTTCCATGTCTTTCACAATCTATCGTCTTTAATTTAGATCTTCTATACATCATCCCAATTTTTTTACGTTAACGACTTTCTCACCAATCTTGTGTGCAGTCAAGTTTCCCACAATCGTTTGTTGACAAAGCTGTGAATTCTTTTGGGGGTTTATGATATGATACTTAAGTATAGGAAAATCACAGGTGGTTTAGACTAATTGGGTTTTCGTTCGTGAACCGAGAACGACAGAATGAAATGAACCGACCAAGAACCAAAAAATGTCAAATCCAAGAACCGGAACATATGGTTCTGGTTCTAGTTTGGTTCCGGTCTGGTTCTGGTTCTCGGTTCGGGTCTGGTTCTTGGTTCTTTTTCTCATCCCTAATTCCGTGCCGTGACAACTTAACTACTTCATCTGAAGTTCTTTAAGTATTTTTAAATAAGCGAAATGCAAATTATAAAATGTTTTCTCCATTAATAAAAAAAAATGCATCAAATAATCGATCCAAACATATATGCTGGTGGCGGCCCCTATAAACCAGGCGACCCCCTGATTAAAATAGGCGGCCCCCATATATATATGGGACCGCCCGCAGCAGCTTGTAATACCATTTATTTTTTTTATAACCTAACACTTCCTCTCTTCTGCTACGAGTTATACGTTACTCCATACCAAAACCTATGCCAATATCTTTATAGATCAATGGGTCATCCTCATTATTCCCATATCACGCCTAAGCATCATTGCTTAAGTTTTAAGAGTCAAGGGAATTTCATAAATGAAGCGTCTCATTATCATACACATTCTTACAATCGATAGACTTACAATCCATGACTTCATAATAAATCCCCCTCACTACAAACCTTGGTCCATACATCTCAATACATCTTGTCTCAAAGTTCATAGCGATATTGTCTCAATACTTAAACATTTAGGTCTCTCGAGTTAAGAGTCTTGTGACTATTAGAATTCCTCCTATATCCTTTGACAACCTAATTATTTATCGAAATATTTAGTAAACTTGCGAATGCAAATGTTACCTTTGCAAAACTTTCACTTTCTAGAAAGTGAAGACCTAAAGAAGATATTCAATCTTCAAGTTGTTATTGAGTCACCACATTGTTGAGTCTTCCTTATTATTCCTCCATTAAAGAACTTACCCCTCATTTACATACTCACCTGTGTTCTCAAACATTGCAACCAATAAAACACCAAACAAACATTTAAATTCCCAATCCTCTACTTTTGTCTCTATAGGATCATATGTACATCAATTGTTAGTGAAAATGATATATCAATCTTTTCTATCAACCTCTCGTGGAACACGTTCTTTTTTAGTATCGTCACCCTTACCACTTTTCGGCTTAAGAATCAGTTTCATTCACATCCAAGAGCACTTGTCTCCATTCCTGTCTGTATTTTTCCTTTTTATTCTTTTAGAAGTATATTATATATATATCTATATAGTATATATTATATGTGATATATAATATATATTAGTATATTTACGTATTCACAAAGATATTAAGTGTCATTCGTCTTACTTGTGAAAAGTCATTCTCATAATAATTTTTGTGTCAATTAATAAATGAATGTCTTTCTATTTTTAAAAGTTGGTCGTCTTTCTCTGTAAACATACGTCTTGCGTCTTTTTATTGTATGATCATTAGATTGTTGTTTTTAAATAATGATTACATGTGTCTAGCTTCTAACTTTATTTCAAAAGTGTCATACTTTAGAATAATAAAACCTTGAAGTTGCTCGCTACTGTCACGCTAATGTTTTGCTATATGTATATGTGCACTTGTCTACTAACTTTTTTTTGTAGAACAACAATATCTTGACTCCTTAGTGCCCAAAAAGGGGAGCCCCACAAGGGGGAGCACTTGAAGTGTTCTACTCAGTTAGTATTGATCGTGGTTTCTTGAGCATCGATGGTAATTTATTTAATCATGGATTTGTTAGAGTCAATATACATGGAATGTAATTATCATGGGGATGCAATAAGCAAGGGGGAGCTAGGAGATATGTGGGTAAATAGCATGGAGTTGGTTAAACCGTGATGATAGAAGACTTCACTGGGATGATGCAAGCTCACATTTATAGGAAGATAAGATCAGGGGAGGGGGATTTTGGGGATTGTAAATATGATGAAGGGTTAATTATACTCCTAAATACTTCACCTGCTACACTTAAAATCACCTCAAACCCTAGGTCCTTTCCCATACCTTCAACTAATATATTTGAAGTACCTATTTTATTTTCATGTCTTCCTCTTATCTATCACGAGCTCCACTAAATTATCCAAGAAACACAAAACCGCCTCAACCTTATTTCTCATATTTTCTTCTCATTCCTCCAACCTATATACTTGGAGAATCTACCTTTTCCTCATTACTTCAATCATACACACTCGAAGGATCCTACCGTCTTCTAGTGCATACTTCTTTTATCTCATTAAACATTTTCTAAACGATCCAAGAACCACACAGTCACCTTCACCTTGTTTTCTATATCTTCTCCTCATACTCAAACATATATCCCGAAGCAAGTCACTCTTCACATGACTTTTCTCAAACCTCCAAACCTATATGCTCCAACCATAATCTTCTGTATACCTTTTATGATTCGACAAAAGGGGAGAGGAAGTGTAAACGAGTAATTTTAAAACTCTTTAGCTATGTGTTATAGTTAAATAGTTTGTCATCATCAATATAGGGGGAGAGTGTTCTATGCCATTATTACGATATTTAATCTATTACGATCTTTTATGTTTGGTGATGACAAATATGTGACTTGTTTTATAGTAATCGTAAAGTGCGCAATGTTGTACTCATAATTCACAAATCATCAATGAATAATGCTCGAACATCTCTCGATGTCTCAAGTATGCATCAAGACGGACTTTGGTTTACACTGACGTAAATCACATAAGGTTGTACAAACAACCATTAAACTTGTAGGAAGATCAATGTAATAGTTTTTGTCTTAAACATTATTATTTTTATAAAATATAACAAAAATATTTCACAAAAACGTAGTTAGACCAAAATATTTTTAATTTTATAAAGACGGTTTTATATTGGTCATTTATTTTGAATTTCATAATTGTCGCATTTTCCCCTGAAATATGAGTGTCACTTTCACCAAACAAGTTTGTCACCACAAAAAGACAAAAACAAGAGCGTCTGTCGGGGCGGTCTCTTAATTCGACCGACGGCCCCCTAATATATCTAGGACCGTCGTTTCCTGACAGGCTGTTTTTCAGCTCCTATAAATAGTGGGTCACCTCCAACTATTTTCACAACCCTTTTGCACGATTTTCTTTCAGTTCTTTCTCTCTCTAGATCTCACTAAATCTCTTTAAATCTTTGATCATTCAACTTGGTTAATCTTGTTTAAATGTGATCAAATCTTCTATCCTTTCCTCCTTTCCTCAAGTGCAAGAGAAGAACTTCGGTCATCTTCAAGATCTGAAGTTATGTAGTCTAGTTAGTCCATTTGTAACATTTGTTACATATAGATCGAGTCCATGTCTTCCAATCTTTAGTAGTGTGTAGATCCAAATGATGTATATATTTGGATGGGTTGATTGTGGGTTGGTTAGTATTTTAGGCCTTAAAATACATTGGTGAAGTGGTAGATTGGTTCTAGCTAAGATTAGGACTCGACATCTAGCTTAGTGTCAGAAAATAATGTAAGCGACGCGGTTTATGTGTTTAGGCCATAAAACACAAGGTTTGTTATGTTGGGCCATAAAACATAACGGGTTTGGTTGTACCCGAAGAAGAACTCGACATCTAGCTTAGTGTCGGAAAATAATGTAAGCATTGGTATAAGGTTTTCTCCACCGAAAGGGAGCTTGTTGATTAGTGAAGTAACTCTCAAGTTGGATACTCGAGGAGTGGAGTAGGGCGAAGAGGAGCTTCGTGACCGAACCACTATAAATCATCGTGTCGGTTTGCATTTTCTTTTACCT
The DNA here is from genome assembly GCA_026074375.1 of Tanacetum coccineum. Lineage (NCBI taxonomy): Eukaryota > Viridiplantae > Streptophyta > Magnoliopsida > Asterales > Asteraceae > Tanacetum > Tanacetum coccineum. The sequence goes on along the minus strand of BQNB010033182.1, from coordinate 19,503 downwards.
TTCTCTTTACTTATGTCTTTACATTAATCGCTTTACTTTTACACTTGCATTGTGCTTATGATTGTGTGCATTGTTGTGTATGTTGTGTTAGTCATGGTTTTATAGCTCTTTGTAGTAAACATTATGAGTGTGGATATATTGGTAGAATATGCGCTAGTTATTTTAAATCCATTATTGACACTTCTCATATTGCGTCAAACTTGATTGGTGATTTGATACAAATGATCGAGTTCGAAAACCTCTTCTGGAGGCGGTCCCTTTAAATAGGGCGGCCCCCTGATCTACTAGGCGGCCCCCATATATTTATGGGACCGCCGACAGTGAGTCTTGTGAAAATTGATATAAAAGATTTAAAGTTTTTAAAAGGAAACGTATTCACCCCCCCTTTACGGTTTCCACAATACATATGTCATCGACTATACTAATGTGAAGCGTAAACCCTTGGAATTCCAAGTTGGAGATAGAGTTATGTTAAATGTCTCGTCTTGGAAAGGCGTAATTCGTTTTGGAAAACGTGGAAAACTGAGTCTACGATATATCGGGCCATTCAAAATCCTGGCTAGGATTGGTCCGGTGGCATATAAACTCGAACTACCGCAAGAATTAAGTAGAATCCATAATGCCTTCTACGTGTCAAATCTAAAGAAATGTCTGTCTGGCGAAAACCTTGTCATCCCATTAGATGAAATCAAACTCGATGACAAGGTACATTTTATAGAAGAACCTGTTGAAATAATGGACCGAGAGGTCAAACAGTTGAAACAAAGCCGAATCCCCATTGGTAAAGTACATTGGAATTCTCGCTGATGGCCAGAATATACATGGGAAGAGAAGATCCAATGCGACAAAAGTATCCGCATCTCTTCTCGGGCACATAAAACTAAATCACGAGGAGGTGATTCCTCTAACGGGGTGAAGACTGTAGCAATTCGTAATTTTCGGGTCAATATTTAAACCCCGACTTTCGTCAATAAATTTAAAATTTCTTAAATTATTATTTTTATGAGTTTTCGAATAAATTATTCCGTGTACGTCCTTAAACGTACCCTTATTTGTGCACCGTCCTTAGACTATATTTAGTCTACAAACCCTACGTATTATATCATTTTTTGGAAAACGTATTCCGAATGTTGTAGTTTTATTTTATCGGAAGCGTTTATTTTTTGTTTTTTACGTTTAATCTTTGCGTAACGTAACTTTTAAAATATCGGACTTCGATAATATCCGCTATTTCAAATTGTGGGACAATTTATTAAATAAATCACCTAACTAAACGCCACTATGGGCGGAAATTACTACACACTTAGGTGTCTTGTAATTGTTAACTTTGCATCACCTAAGGACATTTGTATTCTTGTCAAATATGGTATAAAAACCTCACAACACTTATCACTTCTCATAGTTAACAAAACTCATTTTGCTCACCCTCTTCATACTCCTTGTCGTCCCATATAACAACCGTAAACTACATTTCTATCTCAGTTTTAGCTATAAGGATATGTTATTTTGCGAACGTCGTAACACATACATTTAATTGAACCCGACTCTAGACTACGTTTGGTCTACATGTTTTATGTACTTTGATCATCTTACATATATTTTTATGGGAGGTGATTTGTGCACCATGTTTTTTTGCCATACACCACTAATCATGCATCACCGGTTTGTACTGTGTGCATTACGAGTGTAATTTTAGTAGTGTATGGCAAAAAAAACATGATGCACAAATCACCTCCCTATTTTTATGTCATACTTTTATTTTCTGTGTTTACGTAAACTTTGCACTTTTTGCATTTTTAGCTCAACTATGCACCATCTTGCACCATTAGCCTTTTATTTACACATTTATCATTATAAATATAAAATAAAAGACTAATGGTGAAAAATACACATTTTGGGCGTTAATAAAACATGAATATCTCCTAAATAAAAAGAAGTGTCAATTAAGTTATATTAATTCAACTAATAACTTAGCTTGTCAAGATATTATACAAACTGCTTTGTGCTAATAAATATATAAGTGATTAAAAAGTTTAAAAGATTTGAAAGCCCGAAACATTATGATGTACTCTTTATTTTAATAAGGAGAAATTAGTTTTAATTTGATAATAGATGTCTTGATCTTATTGGTGCATGAATGTTGTCATGCGTTTGTTATCATATTGATCCCTGAGTGCCACGTTAACCATTGTTGTGAAACGTGCTTTTGGCCTACGATCCTAATAAACGTCAACTAATTATCAATATTGTGCTTAAACTATTTTAAAATGGTTAGTGTCATCTAGTTAAAAAAAAGATTGGTACGACCCATTCTTTGTTATGATATGCATACATAATAATAAAGTGTTGCTCATAATTTTTGCTAAAAGTAAACAAATATACAGATACTACACATAATTCTTTTGGTATATTATTTTAACCAACTTTACATACAACAGTGAGTTTTATGCTCAAAGTAACGAGTTGGGTAAATAATAAAATGTCCTACTTTTCCTTAGTAGTAATATCCTTGTGATCAATGTGTCAGTATTTTTCTTAACTAGCTTTTCATTATATTCATTTGATTTTGTCTAACTAGCTAGAATATAATGCATATCGCATATGACGTTGCACTCTTTCAGTTATCCTTTGAATTAATAAGTCGAGTCTTTGATTTCTTTATTAATACTTGGGCGTACATGCGTGTCCAATTTATATTATGGACACTTAAGTCTACCGAGTATTAAGAGTGGCAACCTTATAAACATCTAGCTTGTATGACTAGAACAATAAAATTGCCACGTAAATCTTAAGAAAACAAGATGGCAACTATAGCTAGTGACTTAATACATGACTAACCACATATGTATAAGTGGTCACTTTTCCTTTCATCAAATTTAGTACGTATGCATGCAAAAATATAAAGCCACCATTATGAGAGTATAAACATTGTGATAGTTAGCAGTCAACAAGAAGTGTGATCTAAGGGTGTACAATCATATGAAGACGGATAACGCCAATACTCGAGTTTACTAAAAGAAATATCGTGTCTAGTGTAGTCTACGTCTGAGGGTAGCTTTTAGTGATACTCTTAGTGCTCGTTCTTGTATACACGCCTTATTTGTTAAAGTGCGTTCATAGCTCCTTTTCTATTTACTTGTTTTATAAACTCTTTGGGGTGAGATACATGCTAAAACATCTACTTACAGACAATTAATTTCAAAACTGTATGCTTTTCTGAATATATTATTGCTTGTGTTTAAGTCCTTTCATGTCATAAGTCCCCCTCACATCATGGACCATTAATCACTTGTGTGTGAACGCGAATATTATGGATAGGTCTATCTAGATTGACGAATCCCGTTTGTGTTAGCCAGATAGGTAGCTAAACGCACTATATTTGTAACTTTAGGAATATGACAATTACCTACATGGGACCATTATTATCCTATATATCATTATTGATATATACTGTCAGTTTTGAATGCCATGAACTCAGATGCAATAATATCTTTTTATATGATGATTGCTTTCGTTGCAATTATTACTATAACTCTGAAAACTCGATTGTCCATTATATAAAACTATGAATTCACTCAACAATTTTGATGACTTTTTTTAGCATGTTTTATCTCAGGTCTTTCAGGTATTTATACCACGAGGGGAAGCAGCACGGATATGTACTTTGGAGACTTTATATTTTATACATTTGATGAAACTTAATTTCTAGATTTTCTTTTATTCACCTTCGATGAAAACTTTATTTAAAACCTTATGTTATGTTCACACTTGTGTCATTATGAAACTGTTTGGGACCTGTTTGCAAACTCTGATATTTTTAATGTATCAAAATGTAAAATGTATTTTAAAATGTCTCATTTTAAATTCGTTTTTTGTGACTTGTACCTTGTGCCATGAGTAGCACCTCAATGTTGTATTCCGCTGCGTTCCGGATTTTAGGGGTGTGACAATATATCTTTTTTTTTGAACGGCAAAATTTTATAAACTAGCAAGGAGCTAGAAAAGAAATTACAAAGATATTAAATGCGGGTTTTTAAGCCAATCATCCCTAGAGAACTTCCTACTACACCTACTATTACACCAAAGAAAGGAGGAAGAGACAATATTCTCAAAAAGGATCGATCTAGACGGCTTATTAACATCAAAAGTAGAACGATTCCGAAATCCCCAAATAAACCACCAAGCAACGTAGAAGACTCCTTCCAAAAAACCTTTAACTGAACCCGGAAGACGAATAGAAGAGAACCACTCGTCCCATTCTGAGAACGAACGCCAAAGCTGGAAATCGATCTCCCACCAACGGCAAACACGATGCAAAACCTCCTGAGATAGAGAACATCGAAATAACAAATGATGGACATCCTCTTCATCCGAAAAACAAACCGGGCAAGAAGTGGACTCCAAAATAACACCTTTTTGGACCAGATTGTATCTAGTAGGCAAACACCCCCGACGAGCTCGCCACATAAAAACATTAATCTTAATAGGAATTAACTTAACCCACCTAGTCGGCTCAGAATGAGAGGGAAGCACCAAATCATCAATAGCAAGACGAGTATCTTTCACACTAAATTCACCACTGCTAGAAAGGGAGAAATACCAACGATCATTAGACGTTGAAAGAACCACTGAATTCAAAAACGAACTTAAATCTGAGAATTCTTGCTGTTCGACCCCTCCTCTAACTGATCTCCGAAAAGACGTATCCAGGGGGCCAGCCATCTTAGCCGCCACACAAATATTGGGAGCAGAATCAAGGGCAAACAAACGCGGACACAACTCACACAAGGGAATATCCCCCATCCAAGTCTCTTTCCAAAAACTAGTAGATTGACCATCCCCGATACGTTTAGAGCAATACGACAAGAAATCAAATCCAGATGACTTAAGCACTTGAACTTCCTTCAAAATCGAACTCCATATGGAAACCTTACGAACTGAATGAGAATCAATCTTATCCCCATGAACCGCTTGGATAACACGAAACCACAAAGAATCATCTTGCGAAACGAAACGCCAAACCCACTTTAAGAGGAGCGCTCGATTAAGAGCGAAATAACTCGAAACCCCAAGACCCCCTTTCTTCTTCGAAGCTAACACCTTATCCCAAGCAATCCAGGAAATTTTTTTCTCCAACATGCTGGCACCTTTAAAGAAGTTACTACGAATTGACTCCATAACCTTAAGCACGCCTTTAGGAACCTTAAAAATGGACATGTTATAAAGGGGAGATGCACCGAGAACTGATTTTAACAAAGTAAGCCTACCACCAATCGAGAGGGTTTTCGCTTTCCATTTAGACAAACGCGATTGAAGCTTTAAAATTACATCATCCCAAGCCTTATGACGAGTCATCCCAGCCCCCACCATAACCCCAAGATAACGGAACTTGTTTTCCATAATAGTGCAACCTAAAGAAGAAGCCATATCCTCAACTCTAGACCGCGAGACCCCCACACCCAAAATTTGGCTCTTATGAATATTAATCTGTAATCCCGACGCGAGATGGAAACATTTAAGAATATTGATAATACCTCTCAAATTATTATCAGACCATTCACCCATAAAAAAGGCGTCATCCGCATAAAATAAATGAGATAAAGCCAAAGACCCCTGTAACTGAATGCCTTTAAACACATCTTCATCAACTGCTTTACAAACGGATAAATGCAAAGCTTCCATAACAAGAATAAAAAGAAAAGGCGATAGCGGATCACCTTGTTTAAGACCCCGATGAATATGAAACTCGTCAGACGGACTTCCATTAACTAGTAACGAAGCCTTAGCAAAATCAGAAATACCTCTAATCCAAGTACACCAAGTCGAACCGAATCCAAAAGCCTCAAGGACGTCAAGCAAGAAGTCCCAACGAACCGAGTCATAAGCCTTAGCAAAATCAACTTTAAAAAACAACGCTTTCTTTTTCTTCCTTTTACACCAATCAAGCACTTCGTTAAGAATGAAAGGACCATCCAAGATCTGTCTTCCAGCAACAAACGCGGATTGAGTGTTAGACACAAGGCCTGCTATAACCATAGCCAAACGGCTTGCCAAAATCTTAGTGACGACCTTATAAATACACCCTATTAAACTAATAGGGCGATAATCGTTGACGAATTTTGCATCCAGGACTTTTGGGATTAGAGCAATAAAAGAAGAGTTACAACCCTTAGAGAACGAGCCCTGTTTAAAGAAATGCTCAACTGCTTCACAGAAATCCGGACCAATAACCTTCCAAAATTTTCTAAAGAATTCAAAAGTGAACCCGTCCGGGCCCGGTGACTTATTGACTCCACAATCCCACACAGCCAATCTAATCTCATCATGAGACACATGACGCTCTAAGTCGGCAACCTGATCTGTAGATAACCGATTCGGAAAGGAGAAACTGAGTTTCAATCTAGCCTTTGTGGGCTTATTAAAACGAGCTTCATAGTGATCTTTAAAAGCTTTCTTCACTAAGATAGGATCTGTGCACCACGTACCATCAACAAACACACCACGGATGGCTAGATTAGACCGTTTCTTGTTAATGATTCCATGAAAATACTTCGAGTTCTCGTCACCTTCAATCGCCCATCTGACTTTTGCTTTCTGGACGAAATCCATATCTTCCATCTCCTTTAGATCATTCAGGTTACTCATTAAGTCTTGTCGCCTAAAAATCAACGAATCAATAGGCCCATATTGATCCAAACGTTTATCAATATCACGAAGCTCAGAAACAATGGAGTTCTTAGAACCTGCACTCTGAATTTTCTTATCGTTAACCCACAACCTGATAACTTTTTTGAGCTCTTGTAACTTCTTTTTAAACCGAATCATTTTATTATTGTCCGAATAAGCCAAGGCGCGCCAAGTCTGTTCCACCATATCATCAAAACCAACGAGTTTGAACCACGAATGATAGAACCTGAAAGGAATCGGTCCAAAGTCCACTTTAACTTCACATAACAAAATCGGACGATGGTCCGAAAGATGCCGGTCCAAACATAACGCCGAAATGGAGGGGAAAATAGTAAGAATACCATCCGAAACAAGGAACCTATCCAACTTACTCATTTTTTCCGCCGAAGGGTGTGACCAAGTAAACGTGTAACCCTCCATTTTAATATCCACTAAACCAGAAGAAGATATGAATTGATTAAAAAAGCTAGCGTTATTAACATTAAAACACGTACCTCGTCTTTCAACATTGGTACGCACTTCGTTATAGTCGCCCATTAAAATAGCCTCTCCATTCCAACGTCCCAACAAAATCAGTAAATATTCCCATAACACCCGTCTCAAAGAAGGTTGCTGCGGGGCGTAAATAGACACAACAAGAAGCTTAGTTTTACTAGGGATCCACGTCCCATAAATGGCTACAAACGAATCCGAGATCGTAACATAATCTTTCTTGAAAAAAGATTCCTCCCAAATACAAAGAATTCCACCAGAATTACCAGCCGCTTCACTAAACACGTAGTCATAATTCGAGTTACCCCACATAAATTTCACATCCATGTGAGACACCTTCTCCATCTTCGTTTCTTGAATTGCAATAAAATTAAGTTTATTATTATTAGATAACTCCTTTACCCACTCCTTTTTGGACTTGCTACCAAGCCCTTGAATATTTAAAGACATAAAATTCATCTAAAAACAGCCTCGTCTCCTTTGCTATTAATGATGGATTCGATATCTTTTTCACACCCCTCCATAGAATACCCCATAGCCCTACCCACACGAATCATCTCATCGAGCACTCCCAAAACAGATCCCCCTTTATTATTCCCACTTCCCCCAACAGAGTTAAACGAAACATCTTCATGGACCACTTGAGAATTGTTCATTACCTTAGCACTTATCGTTGGTGAAAACTCCTTATTCAATTCCTTGTCACTTGAATTCAAAGATCCCACTGGCGAGAACCCCGGGGGGTGTGACAAAGACGGACTCGGTTCCAAATTCTCCTCTACAGGCTTCTTTAGACCTAATAGATCATTAAGTCCAAACGGATCAGCAGAAATTTCCTTATCCACGTGTACACTGTGTTCCATTGACTGAGAAGATTTTTCCATAAAATCGGTTTCAGCAACTTCTTCATCTTCACTATTATTAAACTCACCCTCCTCTTTCTCATACGTGTTATACTTATTTTCTTTAGATCCTACTCCTTGAACAGATTCGATGGAACGAAGAGATTCAAGATTCGACATGTAAACTTGTATATGAAAATAAACGAAGAACAACAATTCAATAGATGATCACATATAAAAATCGATGGAGCATGCCTAGGCAAATAAAGGTATAACAACAATTCAATAAACAAACACATGCAAACATTGATATGCAGTGTTTTGAATATCTTTTGGCCAAATAGTTTGTTAATAATTACTACGTAGGTATCAAATTCTTTTATAGTTATTATTTGAACTTTTATATAATTTATGTGAACTATTTGAGAAAAAAAATATGATTAATAACAAAACTTAAATCATTTCACGTCAAAACTCCGTACGTGCACGGGATTTATAACTAGTAACTCAACAATAGTATAATTCACAATTGGAATTTTGTGTTGATACATTTACAAATGATAGCAAACCATACATAGATACATAAAAAAACACAAATCCATGCTAACCAAATTTTTGAAAACTATACATCGCAGAAGCTAGACGCGGCTAATCGGCTATTATATACAACACTCAAATTTATTATTATTACAATTTTAAATGACAAATTCAACTTAAAACGACGCTATGAGAAAACAATACAACTATGCCATTAAAATAAATTGCAACAATGCAACCATGCCATCGAAAAAATTACCCGCCGTCAAAATTTGATCGAAACTAGAAACTCTGTTGCTATGCGCGGGTACTCGCCTAGTATACTTAAGGGGTGTTTGTTTGAGTTTACACGTGGCTTATGAGCTTATATGTGTCTTGGCTTATATGTCATAAGCCCGAATTATTTGGAGACTCGCACGCTCATATAATTTTATTATTATATAACAAATTTATATAAACCCAAAAGTCTTAAATAAGTCAAAAAATTAAGGCTTAGGTCCATCCACTATAATAAACTATTAAAAAGGTTTGTACCTAGGGTATCCACTATGATGGACCTTTTAAAAGGTTTATAAATTTGTCACCTCTTACAATGTCATTAATTTATCAATTATGAACATATTCTAACTATGGATAAAGTTTTTGAGGTTTATAAATTGTTCAAACATAAATTAAATACTATTATGATATACAAATTCTTTGACCTCTCCAAAATCTTGGACCTTTTCATGCCATCTAGACATGAAAGGGTTCCTCGCTATGGTAAAAAAATATATTGAACATTTTTATAAGTTTTTAGACCTATTCTTAAAACACCATAGTAGATGCTCGTATGTTATGACATCAAATACATTAAATTATAAAAAAGTTCAATATTTTAGACCTCTTCAAAATAAACAAGTTTGAAATAAATGCTCATTACGATTCCTCAATACTTACACAAACCTGTCCCACTAACGCGCTCACTTCAATTTCAGTCACACCTTCTTCCACCAACTACCATCTCATTCATACTCATCCAAGAATGAAACGATTTAGCTCAGACTTGCGAACCGGACTAGACAAACACACTGTCGTGTTGCCCTGCCAAGTGGTATCAGACCCCACATGGCTGCAAACACACTGTCGTGTTGCCCTGCCAAGATAGTGGTTAATTTCAGCCTTCACGATCCGGCAACTTATAGTGGTGCGCAAACGTAATAGTATCTTCATCGCCAACAACAAACTCAAAAGGGTCTGCAAATAGAAGTGTAATATAAATAATCACCACGCAAATATAACACAGTGATACAACAATATGTATAAAAAAGTATGCGACCCGCCATGGTTGTAAGCACAACTGGTGATGGCCCGCTAAATTGCACGTCAAATTTTGCCAGTTTAAATGATCGTTTGGCTGCGAGAAAAGTACAAAGTTCTTATATTCATCATTCCTTCATTAAGGTAGCATGGAATTAGGGAACATCAGATGTAAACAATGATTAGCAACCCCAATGTAGCATGCAACCATACGATAGGGGTTTCGTCACTATCACATTTGCCAAATGAGAAGGTATATATATTAGCTGTCATTAACAATTATCATTAATTGTGATTGCCTTGATTGACATTAGCATTTATGTATCATTAATTGTGATTGTCATTTTCCTTGTATAGTCTCATGGCTCATCTATATATAAAGATGACTACTGATGAATAGGGGGATATGAAGAATAATCAATTCTAATAATATACTCTATGTAAGCACAAGTGATAGTGGTAAATCCCTTATCATACTTGAACAGCCATATGAGGTTCAATTTTGCGTGATCCAAATTCCAACCAGCAGTCAAAACCTTATTAGCAATGTCGCCGAACCAATCACACTATAAGAACACAGATTGGTCCCGTACGATTCAATACATTATCACAAATGGGACACACAATAGTCCTTGAATTGTCAATACCTCTACATAAATGAATAACCGGGTAGGTAAAGCATCGGTCAATGATTTTTCAGCAAGAACGTGGGATTATTTATCGTACCACACTTTACCCATCTAGATACTTCTCCAATATCGGAAGGCAAATCTCATCGATAGCGTCAACGAGCAGAGGCCACCGAAAATATACCCGTACTATCCAGAATTCCAATTCCAACTGTCAGCCTAATGCACGATATTGACATAACGACCAATTCAACCAAGCTCTCAAATTGATTTTGCTCGATACCCTCCTCTAGGCATTCCGACGGAAGGAGCAGGACCAAACTCCGTGTCCCCTATCTATGGAACACAGTAAAACCTTGGAGATTCAAAGCGCTATAATCTGTGAAAAATGTCTTAAAAATGCCCCTATTAAAATGCCAATGATCCAACCAGAATTTAGTGGACTCCTCCCCGTTTCCCACTATTATTTAATAATCAAAAATGTACATGCGCCTTTTCTTTGGAGAGATCGAAACTACACTCAAATCGAAAGCCAACAAGATTTTGCCAGTAGAAGTCCATTCCCGAAGAATTTTATACACCCACACCGTGAATAGCCACAATAACTTAAGTCCAAGAGAGAGCTTTTTCAGAGAAACTTTCAAACACCACTTAGTCATTCAACAAGCCTTCTATTAAATCAAAAAGCTAACAACACCTATCCCGCGCGTACATTTTTTTGTCAGACAAAAACATTGTTCCATTTAACCCAAGAAGCCTTTTTACAACCTGATCATGGCCATTAAAGAAAAGACTTCTAATAGACACTAAGAATGAAGCACCTTTGAAGGAACTTTGAAAATAGACATGTTAAATACTGGGAATAGATCCTAATACCGATTTCAAATAAAGTTAAAAACGACCACCAATAGAACAAAAGGTTTTGTATTTTCCATTTGAAAGCCGAAGACTTCACTTTTTCAACTATCTGCTTAGCCATGCTTGAACACGTGTCATAGAACCTCCCACTCTAGTCCCAAGATAGTAAGAAAAGGACACTTAAGAATTAGACATCCCTAACTTTGTCAGCGCTTTGGATGACCTGAGCACATTCCCACATTATTCCCCATTATCTTACTTTTGTTCAAGTTAATCTTAAGGCCCGAGCAAAGAAAAAAGCATTTCAAAACGTGAATCAAGTTGAGGATATTACCAGTCACTACTCCACTCCCCTAAGAAAATAGCATCATCCGCATAGAACATATGCAAAAGACATAAAGATTGATCTAACACAATACCTTTAAACATCCCCGCGTTTACGATTCTTTGAAAAAATAAATGAAGGCTCTCCATCACGAGGATAAAGAGGAAGGGGGATAAGGATCTTCTTGTTCAACCCTTAAAAGAATTGGAACCATTCGTGAGGACATCCATTTGACAAGAATAGAAGCCTTAGAAGAAGTTAGGCAACTTGAATACAGTTACGCCCATTTACACCTAAACCGAACTCTATAAGAAACATCATCTAAAAAATCCATCTAATCGAATCGAAGGCCTTTTCAAAAATCAGACATAAAAATTAGAGTTTTTTTTTCTTCTTTTTGGTGCACCACTGGAGAATCTCATTAATAATAAACGACCAATCGAACATTTTGTCCTTTCGGGCGATAAACGCAGATTGCACTTCATTAACCATGTTCCCCCCAAAACGTTAACAGCCGGTTAGACAAAATCATGGCAATGATCTTGAAAGATACTTCCAATGATGCTACAGGTCTAAAGTCCTTGACAATTAGCGTCCGGGACTTTTTGGGATCAAAGCTAAAAATGATGGATTCAACCAAGAGGAATTTCTCCATGAAATGAAGAAATGATTTACAGCAAATAAACATCGTGCTCAACTAAACAGGGCCAAAAATGCCGATAAAAGCAAAATAAAACGCCGTCCAGGGCCCTGGGATTTGTCTGTGCCACAGCGCCCGAAACAGTCGTTTTAAGTCTCCTTTAAGATAACTTCATTCGGTCTCGAAGGCCTGACTTTGATCTTCAGAAATAGTTTTTTCCGAAATCTCATATCAATATTAGTCAACTCGCTTTAAGGTTAGCGAATCACTTCGCTTGAAAATTGATAGAAATAAATTCTTGTTTTGACATCATTAAGGCTGCTCCTTCCAAACGCCATCAATCGTAATACCCTGATGTTCATTTGATTACGTTTTTTATTCCAAAATCCGTGAAAAAATTCTGAGTTTCATCGCCTTCGATAGACTATTTTGATCTTGGCCTTTTGAGCCAAATACATGGAATGAATATGATCAATGTTACAAAGAGGCAGACCACACCTCCATTAATTTATTCCGCTTCTACCCAGTACCTGTACCTTGTCAATAACCGCATCTAACTGATTTAACTCCTTCTTAAAATTTCAATAGAGAAACCGTTTCACTTTGTTATCTTAATCCAATCTGTATGTAGAGCTTTAAGGGAATTTCAATTTACCCCGCCAAGATACGAATTCCATTAGAGCATCAGAAGGTGCAGAATATCCAAGTTGAAGTGACAAAATCATTAAGTCCCTCGAGATGAATCCAATGGTGAAAGAAACGGAGAGGTAACCGACCATAATCATGGGCCGACTCACGAAAAGAATCAAGTCTATGAATCGGATTAAGGAATCTGTCCAAGTGTGCCGATAATGTGAGGAAAATATTTACAAATTGTTAATACAAAAATCTATCCAACAATGCACATTTTGGGTCCGAGAACTTATGAACACCAAGTGAAAGCACTCTGCCTCCAAGATGAACTTCTTCAAGACCCGAGGAATTAACTAAAAGAATAAAAATAATTTGCCCCAAGAAACATTAAAATTAAGTACCAAACCTGTCAGATTTGACGCAACCTCATTGAAGTTCCCCCATAAACACAACCTCTCCTTGCCACTGATTAAATAACATGGCCAAGTAGTCCCAAAGCATAACGTTTAACACAGCGGATCATGAGGAGCATAGACCGCAAGAATCATGAGTCAATACCGTTCAATAACCAAACGACCCCTAATAATGATAAAAAAAAATCCAAAATAGTGAAGCTTTTTTTACAAAAAATGTGGATTCCAAACACCCAGATTCCACCTGATGCCTACCTGAATTACTATGATATGCTCAAAAACGAATTACCCCAACACCGACGAACACTAAAAGATCATCCTCCCTCCATCATTGTTTCTTGAATCGCCTAGAAATTCATCTTATTCTTACCACAAACGTCCTTTTGCCAATCTTTTTTGTGCCTATTGAAGCGAGGCCTTGTATATTAAGGGACAAAATTATCAATCGGTTTACAATCGACGCGCCTTTAGATTCAATGTATATCAGGACAGATTTGTTAATCACCCCATCCATGTTTTATACACATATTGTTTGGACCAAACTTTCACCAACTAATCCTCCATAAACACATAAAATGACCCCTGAACTCGGACCACTGATTTCTTAAAACGACCACCGAAACTTGCGGATTCATCTACATTTCTTTGAGGGTTGGAATATGTTAGAATTCCATCGTCTTCTTCGTTGAGCTTCACCTCTTCAAAGTCAATTAACCAACTTCTATTCCCCTGTATCATCATTGTCGTTATTAGAGTGTAAAACCCGGATGGAATTGGGACAAGAATTGTTACCACTCTCGCTTATGTTTTTTTAATCCTTTGTCCTTTTTTGTTAAGCAAAGGGTAATAGGCCCAAAAGGATCAACAGTATGAGTCCATTTGTTGAACCACCCTTTTCATTTTTCCAAAACCGTATCTGGAACTTTCGAACGAGTTTTGCAAACAATTGATTCTCAGATTCCAAGGTTCTTCATTCCTCTCTTCCTAATGAATAGTCATCAGATAATTCCTCCTCATCAGAGTCCTTCCACCAGGTTCATGGTCCAACCAGGGAACCTCTCCTTAAGCAAGAATCCAAATACAACTTTTCCACGGAAAATGATCTTGAAGTTTTCATAAATATTTGAGATGACTTGAGTGAACAAACATAATCGTTTCGAGTGGAAACAATATCCATCAAAGACATTAGTGTCGATTAAAGTTCCCTCACCTGGTGACAATTCTTTTGAAAGATTCAAAGTCTATAGTTTCAATTGAACATACATTCAATTTTTCCTACCCACACAATGCTACCAGCAGGATTGAATATTCGAAAGAAGCTTGGCGAATTTCCGATAACCAAGATTTAATACAAAACTCCCACATTATCGCGGAATTCCTCTTTCGATTTCATAGAGGAAATTCTAAGGATAACCCCAATTCCCCACGTAACTACACTTCAAGAACCATGAAATCCTTCGTTTCATAAGAGCATTCTTGAGATTGGTAAGGGACACAAATTCTTTAATCCTACCCATTAAGGATGAAGATAAGTCTTTGGAGAGCGCACAATCTTCGTCAAGAACAATGGCAGGGGAGTCATGATCAACCGACTTATGATTTTTTACCGCATCATTAATTAACATATGAATTGTTTGTTTTTATTTATTATTTTTTTTTTTTATTTTTATAAAAAAACTCCCAAATCCCCACTATTAGAACGAGGCCGAAATTAGCAACCTTCTTATGATCCTGCCCCTTAGACCCATGTTCAAAGTAGCTCTTTGTAAATCTTGCCTTATTAGCGAGAAGCTAGATATTTGACCCACCCAAATTGAGCATAAATTGTTCACCAAGCGACAACATTAAACAAACGTTGATAAAAACGAAACAAGAACCAAAACGTTGTACCTTCTTTCATCTTTTCCGAGGGATAAACGAATCAACAACATGTCCGTATTGTTTACATGATTGAAATAGCTCTTTTGCAGAAAAATTTTCTGGAAAATTTGTAACATAAATGGAGATAGAAATACGATTAACGTCGTCCTCTTTGGATCTACGACTCCCCATTAGAATCTTTGGATTGAAGGGAGATCAAGATAAAAAAGAGATTGAAAAGAAAAACAGATTAGGGTTTCAATGACAGCGAGTCTAATTGATTTAAAAAGGAGAATAACAAATCTAAATTACAAAAACCCAAGATGAGAAAACCGCCTAACACGCTCGATATGAGATTAATCAATCAATGATTAATCCCAATTTCAGGGGTTATAACAGGATTCAAACAAAAGGGAAGAAGGAATTTAGATTGTTAATTTGTGGAGTTTGAAAGTCATCTTTGTTAGAAGATGTTCATCAATTAGGGGGTTTTTTTTTAGGGAACATAAGATGTAAACAATGATTAGCAACCCCAATGTAGCATGCAACCATACGATAGGGGTTTCGTCACTATCACATTTGCCAAATGAGAAGATATATACTCTATCTAAGCACAAGTGATAGTGGCAAATCCCTTATCATACTTGAACAATCATTTCGGTGTTGAAGCAATCTGTCAACAAAAATAATGAAGAACATAATATCAAAGGATCAGTTGGCTTGAAGCAAAGCTTAAGCTTGTTAAAATTTCGACCATCGCTCATGTGTATAAACGTGTGTGGAATCTGGTTTACCGCCTTTGCCTCGTGCACACATCCAAGCGCGTTTATCATATTATTATTTACTTGTGGTTTGCATCACACTATAAAATCAGAACACATAATATTATTAGAAATAGCAAAAAGAAAATGATGGATTATCAATACGTGAAGCTTATACTTAACTTTGGAACTGTTGGGCGTATACCGAGATGTAAAATTCCTTTCATAACCTGATGTTGGGTGTTTTTGTAGAATTGATGCACATATTAACATGAAATTTATGGGAAAAAATATTGAGGTCGGAGGAGGAGTCGATTTTGTAAAAACACCGAACAACATCCCATGAACATTGTCTCTTGTTGTCGAGTTTCTTTTTGTTTTGTCGTCTTGAAGGTTTATGTAAAATCAGTTCTTTTACTCAGCTTAACCTTCTAACTAAGAAAGGTGCTTAATAGGAACAACTCATCATACAGTAACTTAGAGACAAAAGTATTATAAAACTTGCTTAATACATGTACACTCTTTAACGCATGTCACGCACCGTCCATGTTAAATCGTCATAAAGGTATATGTTGAATCAGCTGTCTTATTGGGTACCACCTTTAGTTGGAAAAGGTCACTGATCCAACGGCAACCTACACACGAAACGTCATTAATTTTACCAAGTTTTTGTCGTGACCGGTAACGATGTGTGGTAAAACATGATATACGAAATAGTGAAATAAAGACACATGAGACCGAGGCTCAGGTAAGTAAGCAATGAATAATTCATGATTCGATAATTGTGGCTGCAAGCAATTCATGCTGCCCTGCCTACATATAACTCATCAATGTTGTATGCAAACTTTTTTGAATTCATCATTGTCCGTCTATAAAAAAGGACATCTGATGTGGCTGCAAACATTGTAGATTGTGTTGCCAACACGCAACATATGCGATGTAAATTTTATTACACAAATGCCGACAACATCCCAACAAACTTAATATAGTGACAAACTCAAATATGAAATATCTATCAAACTAGCTAATGTGTCACTCATTAGGGGTGGCAATTCAGGTCGAGTTCGGGTTGACGGGTTCAGGTTAATAGGTTGGCGGGTCAGAAAACCTCAACCCGAACCTGACCTATTTAAATAATCGGGTCAGCTATGTCAACCCTAACCTGTTTAAACATAACCCGAACCTAACCCATATATATACGTAGGTTGGCTAGTTAAATAGGTTACACAAGTTGAATAGGTTAAATGGGTTTGGGTTGACCCATTTAACCCGTTTTATATACAAAATTTGACATATTACATGAGTTAAATAGGTTAAATAAGTAGGTGGATCAACCCGTTTAACCTATTTAACCCGTATAATAAAATATATATAATTTTAATATAAGGAAAAAAATATTAAACGGGTTGGCGGGTCGACCCAATTAATTTATTCCCAACCCAAACCTGACCTGTTTAATAAACGGGTTAGATAGGTTGACCCAAAACAGACCCGAAATCTATTTAGACTCAACCCGAACCTGTTAATTTTCGTGTCGGTTTCAGGTCGGGTTTCGTGTCGGGTTAGAAATTGCCACCCCTATCACTCATGGTAAACGTCTCTGTGTTCGAAAAACATAAGTGACACACCATCTGGTCTAAGAAATGGGTCAAAAACATGTTATACTCCAAGAAAACCTAAATTGTGAAAGGTCATATAAGGTTCGCTCCCTACAACAGTGACAAATAAGACCCAGGTTTGCGAATATTGAAACGGTACGGGACACTTGACATGGCTGCGACCACAACCTGGGTATGTTCGCCTTGCCAAGAAGCTATGCTCAGTGAGTCACGCGTAGTACCAAAACAGTTCTCATCATTGCCAGTGAAAAGATAAAGGGACCACATTTTATAGGACCACCCGTTATGAACTTACGAAGTAACATAACATTAACATTATAGCTGATACAACCACACATGAATGCAAAGCTGGGAAAACCACCATGGCTGCGTTAGTATAAACGTCCTGCCAATATATGAACATCCTCGCACTTGATATAGCATGTCGTGGCTGTAACCACAATATAGAAAAAAATGAATACAATTGCAAAACCTTCAACTTGAAACGACGGACCAACCACTATGATTAACAGCAAATGATTCATAATTGTATCATGTATCCTTTATCGGAAACAAATATTGAATAACACAATACATATTTATCAATAAACCGAGAAAAAGAAGGTAAGGTTATAAAATCTGAGATGAGAAAATTTTAGCTTTAGAAAAAAGTTAACATAATCCGTAACAATAGGAGTATGATAAGGGTTTTGTCACTATCATGTGCGGCAGCTTATACTTGTATTTTTTCATCAAACGGGGGCACGCGATAGGAATAAAACCCCTATCAGACTTTAGTACAGAGGCACACAAACTTACCATAGTATGTTACAACTAATATAACCACAAATCGCATTCAAACCTATATATATTCCATATCTGGTCAAATGCTCAGTTTCGTGTTATTATCATTGCCTTACTTTGTATATTGTAATAGGAAGGATCGATTGGCTCATATAAGAGCCAAAGGTTCTTAAAAAATGGAAGTTTATTGTGGCTGCATAGGTAATAGGTTGTCGAGCCACGTCACGGACTTTCACTCCTTCTATTGAAACTGCTCGTGTCCATCATCGCCTCTTCACAACAGTTTCAATATGTAATTCTTACAATAAAGACAAACTGGCGACACACGCCAAGATACGGCCGTAAGCAAATGTGTGCAAAATATCATAAAGCAGTTGATTGTCACAACCAAATTTCCAAATCAGTGTTTACATTAACACCATCAGCAAAGCCAATCCTTAAATGCGTAACCCAAAGTAAACGAAGAAATTATCAAAGAATGAAACGTTTTGGCTCAGGCATGCGAGTGTCGGATCAGATAAAGGGGTATGAGACCCGACATGAAGCACGCTATCGTGCTGCCCTACTAAGATCTGGGTCAAATTCAGCCTTTACGATCCAGCAACTTATGGTGGCTGCAAAGTAATAAATGCACAAACGAAATAGTATCTTCATTGCCAACAACAAACTCAAAATGGGTTCGCAAACAGGTATGTGATATAAATAATCACCCAGGTTGATATAACACACTGATACAATAACATGTATAAAAGAATATCTAACTCGCCATGGCTGCAAGTACAACTGGGTACCGCCTCGCTAAATTGAGTGTCGAGAAAAAGTAGCCAAAAGAAAACAACATTAGTAATGTCATTTAGTTCATCCCCCATTTAAACAAAATAAGGTCAAAAAGGGTTTACATCATTGTTAAATGTTGAAAAATAAAGAAAAATATATATGAAAACCATAATTTTATTCATTTTAAACAGTGTTTAATTCTCAAATCCTTAAACTTTTATTATTTTTCGTTTATAACCCATAAACTTTTTTTATCACTACAATTATGCACTACAACATTCGATGCTTTCCCCAGCAACATTCTAACCTTTTCGCCAGCGACATGTCGCTGGGGAAACATATCCCCAG
>BQNB010033181.1:0-52546 GCA_026074375.1 Tanacetum coccineum | reverse complement strand
TGCAATTAGGCACCACTTTATAAGGGATGCATATGAGAAGAAACTTATCCAGGTGCTAAAAATACACACTGATGATAATGTAGCTGATCTTCTAACCAAGGCGTTTGATGTTCGCATGTTTCAGTTCTTGGTTGTTACTATTGGGATGATCAACCCATAATCTGCATTAGTTAAGGGGAGGCAATATGATTTGTTGTATAGTTTGTATGAAGTGTTTAGTGTGCAGAAGAATCTTGACCATAGTGATGATTTTCATGGTGTTATTTGGGTTTTAGAGAGTCATTGGAAAGAGATATAAATGGTACTGAAGAACTGTTGTTGCCAGACTTGTTCATTTTTTGGTTGACAAAAGTTAGTACCGACAGTGCAAAGTTAATACCGTTGGGCAAAGATAGTACCGCTATAAAGACGTTGGAGAAAATACCGCCAAGGGTCTAAAGTGTAAATTGAAACGGTTTCTTTGATTTTGGGTTTGTTCAACCTAGATAAACCCATCTCGATTGCACAGTTTATTCACGTAATCTCTCTTAATCGCTTTCTTCTATCAAACCCTAATCTTTTACTCATCGTCGCTTATCAATTCCTCAAGTATGGCTGTTCTTGAATCGTGCCCTAAACACAACATGGTCGCTTATTTGGAAAAGACTGATGGGAATACAGAGTTTCATGAGGTTATCAGCTTTCTTACGCGAAGCTCCATTCACTATGCTCTTACTGTAAGTCCCGTAGTCTCTACTACATTTGTTGAACAGTTTTGGATGTCTGCCAAATCCAAACTAATCAACAATGTTAGGTATATTACTGCCAAAGTAGCTGGCAAGCCTGTGTCTATCTCAGAGGCATCAATAAGAAGTGATCTTCTTTTTAATGATGCTGATGGGATAGATTCTTTGCCAAATCAGGCTATATTTGATGCTATTCAGCTAATGGGGTATGAGGGGGACCTAACTGTCTTAACATTTAACAAAGCCTTGTTTTCACCCCAGTGGAGATTTCTTTTTCATACCATGAATCACTGCATAAGTTCTAAAAGCACTTCTTGGGATCAAATTCCCACTAATATTGCCACCGCAGTAATTTGCTTAACCACTAATCAGAAATATAATTTTTCTAAATTAGTTTTTGATGGTATGATGAGACACTTGGATGCAAAGAAAAAGTTTGTTATGTATCCAAGATTTATTTCAGTCTTTTTGGATAAACAGCTAAAGAATGTGCCTGTGCCCTTAGACCATCTTATTAATGCGTTATCTAATAAAGTTTTCTCTTTTATAGTGAAAAGGGAAACATTTTTCAGGAAAGTCCACTTGTATTTTCCCCCCCCACCCCCCAACCCCATATCATGTTGGGTTCAACCAACAAAGGATGAGGGTGAAGGGTCAAAAAGACCATCTGAACCTCAACCCATACCCTCTCCTCCCACTCTAGTGTAGGACTCAACATGGTTCACAGAATAACCTTTACCAGACATTCACTTCTTCTCATTTTTCTGATTCCATTCCAGAGGGTTATGGTGGGAAACCATGGAGGTCAAGTCACTCAGTGGATAGATCCCTTTCAGGGTAATTAAGGGTAGGCATGACTTCCAAAGTGTGTATGATCTTTGTATCTCCTTGTGTACACAGGTTACAGATCAAGCCAAAGAAATTAAACACTTAAAGGCACAGATCAAGAAGCTTAAGAAGAAAGCCAAACCTGTTATCACACACCACAGAGCTTGGATGAAGAGTGTATCCATGAAGCAAAGACTGGCAGGAAAGAAATCCTTAAAGAAATAGTGGATGCAAATGGAGTCTGTATCCAAACAGGGGAGGAAATCCGCCAAAGCTGAACCTACAGTCCATTAAGATCCAGCTTTTGATGAGCTTGATGATGATGGAATTGACTATATGGAGACTGAAGATGCTCAAGATGTGGGGAGGACAAGATATGTAATGCATGAAGAGAAGGAAAGAGCAGAAAAGGAATTTAGTATTGAAGATGCACTTAATACTGCTCAACCAAAAGTTAGTACTGACAAGGAAGAAGTTAGTACCGACAGACCAGATGAAGGTACTGACAAGCAAAAGTTATTTGACAATGGATGAAGTTAGTACCGACAGGGACCATGTATGTAAGGTATGTTGATCAAATGATGGAAGAAAGTGCTAATCAGGGACAGCTCAAACAAAACTCAAACAATATTTGGAAATGATGAAAAACTATTGCTCAAGTTCTTATCAAAATGAGCAGCAAAGCAGTTTCAAGAGAATAGGAGAAAGGGAGTTGAACTAATGGTGTAGAAAATGTTGAAAGACAGCTACCTTCAAACAAGATATCTCTTAACTTTAAAGCCGCTTCCAAAGATTATACCTAAATGACATGGGCAAGAAAAAGATTGAGAAGATGGAATCAGACACTGAATCAGGAAGACCATCAATGAATTCTGAAAAGAGTTTAAGATGCTTGCCCATGATGAGGAGATTACAAGAAAGATGCAAGAGGATTGGGAGCAGAAGCAGAAAGGAAAAGTTTAGCTGTATGAAAGAAAGCTTACAATATGCTGCTCTTTTACAAGATTTTGATGACATCAAAGCAAGGAATTGAGCTGATAGATTTTCTTAGCATTAAGGCTACAAGAAGTAGAGAGTAGCTGTTCATATGGAAGAAAGAGCAAAATTTCTTCATGATACAATTGCAGCCCAAAGAAAGTTTCTTGCATAACAAAGAGCTCCTGCCATCAGAAATAGACCTCCTACAAGAACTCAGATTAGGAGTCAGATGATGATTACTGGTATACATGTTGAAACAAGAAACACTCAGGCACCTGAAGAAAAAACTTTTGACGAATTTCAAGCTTTATATGAGAAGTGAAAAGGCTTGATGAAAGGTTTCACTGTTATTGGTTCTACATACTAGATGAAAAGAAAAAGATTAAAGGAAACTGATTGAAAGAGCTAGTTATCCTGACAAGAAGAAGAAGTTTGTCAAGGAAGATATCTTAGCTAAGGTACCTGCAAAGCAAGATGTAGCAGAGCAGGGTACAAAGAAGAGAAAAGGTGGTCATATGAAGATGGTTGCTAGGAAAAGAAAAAGACTAACAACCTCATGTTTTTTGTGATGATGAAACACAAAATGTTGTCTAAAGATGTCTACATTAAAGGTACTATAGTAGTGAAATAATGGAGAGAAAATCTGTCATTGCTAGGTTGAACAAGTATCATCACTGATCGAAGACTATCTTGTTATCTACAGAGCCAATGGGAACTTCAGGGCATTCAACTATCTATTAGAGGTACTACATATCTTTGACAGGCAAGATTTATTTTACTTGTATGACTTGGTAATGAAGCAGTACTCAGAAGTCACACCAGAAGGATTTGAGTTAATTCTTTAGGGAGATTTGAAGATAATAATGAAATCCTCAACAGAATAAAATGATCAAAGTGACTTCTAGAACAATCAACAAAATTAGGAGATTGTCAGATGAAGATTATATGAAGCTTGTGGAGTTTGCATACTAGAGTTTGAAGATGGGACAGTCATCCATATGTTGGTTGAAAGTTAGTATTTTCTCTTCTATGGATTGCTGCAAAGATGCTGTTTTTGGATTAGAAGTTGAGGTAGAAAGTACTGTTGCATTAGATTTGATAAGGTTCATTAAACAACAGCTAAATGAAGAGTAAAAATGAAATGGAGTTGAGAAGGGTTTGAGTGTTGGCCAACCACCACACAACAAATGGTTATCAGTTCACTATGCTTAACAGGCATAAGAACTGGCTAGTCCATAAGTAAATGGCTTGTGGTAAAGACTTCTCAAATCCGTTTATGGTTGACAATTTACCAAAAATTATAGGGTTCTCAACTACCTTTCTTCATGGGTTAAGGAGTTGGCTTAGTCCAGGATATAATAGTTCTTGGTAAAGACTACGCACAATTATGTTGATAGATGATAGTTTGCTAAAAAATTTATGGTTTATCAGTGCACCATGTTTTATGGCAATGAAGCATTGGCTAGTCCAAAAGCAAACGGTATTTGGTAAAGACAAATCAATTCCATTGATGGTTGACAGTTTACCAAAAACTGTATGGTAATTAACTCACCATATTTTGAAATAAAGAGTAGACTATCCCAGAGCAAACGGCTACTGGTAAAGGAATATCAAATCCGTTTATGGCTGGTAGTTTGCCAAAAACTACAAAGCCAACTTAGTTGGATTGTTGCTGAAAAGATGTTGATGTGTTGCTGAAAAGATAAGTTGCTGATAAAGATGGATAGCTGAAGATGTCAAGATTATTAAAGATCAAGATCAAGATTTGACAAAGTGTTTGGATTTTTCCTCCAAGAACTCTAAGAAGATTAATCTGGTGAATCATAAGTTTAAACAAGTTTAACAATCATATTTAGGGTAAGATTGTTGGGAATTATACATTCCTGACTTAGTACCGTTAGTTATATACTTAGTACCGCTAGTAATAGTTAGTACTGACAGTACAAAATGTTAAGTACTGCTTAGATAGTTAGTACCGTTAGTATAAAATAGTTAGTACCGTTTAAGAGATATGCATGAGATATTATAGGAAAAGATATGCATTATATTTTACGCGTTTTGTAAGCCATGGTTAGGGTTTTCCTTGGTGTATAAAAGGAACCCTCACGGCATAGTTTGATATATCAGTTCATTGTCAATCTCATAGTTAGCAATTAATATAAAAGCTTAGTTATCAATATTCATTGTTCTTCTTTGAATTATAAGTTAGATTCCGCATAACTTATAGTGTTCTTAATCATTGTTTCTCCTGTAGTTTGTGTGAATCTATTCATATTAGCTACAACCCTTAACAATGTAGTAAGATACATATTCAAAGTGATCCACATTTATTAAATCACATTTATTACACTTAATATAATTACACATCCTTTAAACTAAGGAAATCCTCGACCTTTTAGAAGGCTGCAACATCGGTTGTGAGCCGACAAGATGCAGCAAACTTTTATCAGTCTCAGATAATTACTATGTGCCTTATTTAGAAGACTGCAACATCAGTTGTGAGCCGGCAAGATGCAGTAAACTTTTATTAGCCAACAGTTTTTATTATTATTACCTCATTTTTTCATTTTTTCCATTTTTTTTACACTTTATATTACCATGATATAGAGAAATTTTCGTTTTAGAAAATTTAAGTATAAATTTGAACTAAAATTATTGATATCGACTATGCTTCAAAAATTGTTGATTTAAGTTTAGTTTTCGAGAAGAGCACGTATTATTAGTCCGGTTAGAAGCTTATAGGAGAAAAAGCCACAAACTTCACTTATGAGCTCTTAAGATTTCTAACTAATATCTTAGTTCTGATTTAGATTTCTAACTCATATTAACTCTACATTTCTCGTTCTTTGCAAATTTAAAATTTTAATAAAAAGATCCAGCGAATGATTAGTCTAAAAGTTAAGGGGCTAAGCTAGAGCTAACAAACTCTCAGATCGAGTCAAAATTTATTCTTATTCTACCCAGCAGGAAAGTCAACATAGTGATAAAAAACTTATTTTATTTTTGAAAAATTTTAAATTTTTTCATTTTTCTGGTATTTTGGTGGTAAAAACGAGATTACGCGAAAACAACGACTGCAGGCAAAATTAAATCAATAGATCCCCCCCCCATTACTAGAACTAAACATTGTCCTCAATGTTTTAAGAAAGGTCTCTAAGTATCTAAAGACGTTTATTAAGTATGCATAAAAGATAATCGTTTGTTGATTAGATTTAGGATTATGGAGATTCTAAAAATGAAGCTAAGGATGTGGAAGCTCGAAGTGAACGAAGGACAAAAAACAGGCTACGAGGAGGCTTCAAAAAATCCAGGCAATCCTGGACATACAACACAAAACACAAGAAAGGAATAGGCGAGACTCCTCACAACACACTTATTCATTACTACTATTATAAATATATTAGGATAAGCATGGGTTGCCATCCACAAAGCGCTTGTTTAGTCAAGAGTCTCTAAGCTTGACTCGATTCCCCATACTTAAGTTGGTCAATATAACACTCGCAAATTTTCATCAATGTAAATATACATCTATTAAGTTATATGCAATGTACTATCTATCTATTACATATGAACTACCTTTTTTAGGGAAATTTTTCGCTTTATTACATTACTTGCATTACCAATATCTCAATATGCAACATAGCTTGCATAACTTAACGAGCTCACGCAACCTACCTATGGCAATCCAATCTTCAAATTTTTGTCAAGCAAACATCATAAATGTCAAGTCAATATCTTAAATCATTTTTACAAAGTACATTACGCATATATTGTACCTTAGCAACGTTATTCAGACGGGCTTTAAACTTATTGTATACGTTTAAAACCCTATTTCTGAAATGTTAACATTCTAAGTGAATGAAAGCTACTAAAGCATATGTACAAGTAATATAACATCTCATTTGAAATATAAAATCTCTCCAATTCAAGGTACAAGTCTTTAAAAGCTCATTGTACAAGTCATTGAGCATGACATCCAAAATAGCCGTTTTACCTCCGTTTTCATTCTAGTTTCTTAACCACCACTTTTGTACAAGCTAATACACTCAATATACAATGTGTAAACCCTAATTATTCTAATCATAAGCTCTCATACATATTTTTACACTCAAAACCCTAATTCAAAACCCTAAACCCTAAAACCGAGCTAATTTCTAAACCATGACCGTTTCTTGATTTTTATCCATTGTAAACCCAAACCATTACTCAAATAAGTTGTAATAACTAAATAGCTCCAAGCCTTAACCACCAAGTTTTCTTGGCCTCCAAGGTGGTTCGCACCTATATAAAGGGGTAAAACCCTTTCATTTCAAATCACACCTTCAATCTTTCTTTCTAACCATCAATGGAGTCCAAGGTCTGATCAAGAACATCAAGAGAAGTCCTAAGAAGTCCCAAGAGCAGAATACAAGTGAAGAAACCAAGCCTTGAAGCCCCGGAGTTGTTATTCTAGGCGTACGAAGCTAAAAGTCCCCATTTCGACCCCTTTTCGAACCCATAAGCTCAAATCAGGTTCCATAAGCTCACATTCTGTTTCCATACCCTTATAATGTTCATATAATCATATATAATCTATTGTTAAAAGCTTTGAACTCAAAAACCTATGCGTTTTCCCTTTTTGATCCAAACCGAACCTATGAAACCCTAATTTCATGTTTTTGTTTAATCTATAAGCTAAACTTGTAAAATGTTGTTATAATCTATCCTAATAAGCTTATATAACAATATTATAAGTATTTCATTATGTCTTAAAAGCTTGAAGCTTAAAACCCGCGCGTTTTCATTTTAAAACCCTAATTTGACCCGTTTTGATTTCTAGCTTAACAAATCGTTATTTTAAACTTTTGTTACGTTAAACCTTCATATTTTAGCTTATATTAATAAGCTATAACCTGTAAATTACTTTTCATATTGAAAAATATCATTATTATGGATTTTGGACTAAAAACGATACATTTTTCATGCAAAAGGGTATATATCGTAACTTTCTGAAACTTATAACTAAAGGGACTGAAAATGTCATTTTATCAAAGTTATAACTATAGGGGTCTATTATGTCACTTTCCAAAATACAAGGTTTACTTTGTACATCTTTTAAACTAGAAGGACCAAACTTGTAAAAGTGAAAACTCCAAGGGTATATTTTGCCATTTTTCATTCTTAAGGGTCTAAAATGTAACATTTTGAAAAAGTGTAGAAATGTGTTCAAAACCTTATAAGACATAACTTTAATTAACGCTTGACGTGCTTATCATTTCCAGTTATTGAGCAAAACGCTTAAAACCGATTATGTTATAACTATTATAAAATTCATCATCGATGTGCTTTATAAAAATCCTGTCCCGAATCTATATCGTATCACAATACTAGGGAGCTTCATATTAAGGGGTTTCATCTTGGTATTACGTTCTGACTGAGTTGTTGGGTTTACGATTTAAAGTGCCCTAGCTCCTCAAACGTTTACTGAATGACCTCTGAATTATGATGGCCCGAACGGTGATACAATACTCCATAATAATTCAATCAAAGATATACATTATACTTTATAAAGTTTTGAAACATAACAATCAAACTAAGACTTGACATATTACCCCAGGTTACGTGACGAAGCTGCTTTCTTTCAATCGATATTCTGAACTTTCCCGCCTATCATACTACCATACGGACGTCTTTCACTTGATATACTTTTGCCATCAATCAGATTTCCCTATTCTGTTAAGGTGAAGTTCATAACCTCGCCTTTACTTATTTACATGTTTTATAAACCCGCGAGGGGGATACATGCTTGTTTACAAACTCTTTTACATACTCATTTATTTTATAACAATGTGATTACTTTTCAAAGACTTAATGAGTTCATAGCCTCACTTTCAAATCTCTTATATTTTATAAACCCGTAAGGGGGATACATGCTTAAACCATGAATACAAGTGTTTTCTAAATGTATGCTATCCAGATATGTATGCTATCCAGATATATTATTGCCTAAGTAGCTTCCAGTGCCATTATCTCCATATAATGAATCATTAATTACTTGCATTGCGAGTGAACGCGAATATTGTGGATAGATCTATTGGGGGTGACGACTCCCGTTTGTATACCCATTCATAGGGTAGACAAACGCACTATATTTGACCTAATGGGTAACCTTGGCAAGTTACCTTTCCACGGGGACATTTGTTCCTCAACCAATGTCACTACGGTGATTTTCCCTGTTAACGTATTGGTGTCATGAGCTTAGGTGCAATAATAATGTTACCATTTTTCCATGATAATTGTATTTGTTGCAATTATTACCATTATGATGACTTGCATTCAACTGTTCTCCATAATAATGTTGTTCTCCATGATAATGTTGTTTTCCATAATAATACTGTTTTCCATAATAATACTATTTTCCATAATAATTATGCTCGTGCAATTATTACACTGCCACGTTAAAGAGAACAAGGTTGAAAACCCTTAACTATAACTTTTTTCTTTTTCTATCATGAATGTCCTCCGTGCCGCATTACTATCTTTCCGAAATGGTTTATGTAAAGATACATAACTATTATATTACTAAATAAATAACTTATGTTATTTACCGCTGGGTTGTTAAACAGAACGATGTCTACTCCCGACCATCCCGCTTCCAATATGGAGGATGCCTTTTCCTCTAACTTCCCAAACTATCTTCCTCCGGCTTCTTACGAATTTATATCCCGAACTTCACAGAAAAAAGAGGACAAACCTACTCGATCTCTTCACCAATCTGTTTTGGGAATGTCCTTCTTGATTCACCAACTCTTTCGTTATTTCATGATGATCCCTACATGAATGTTTTGCAAGCCTTTTATTCTGAAAAATCACATATCCCGCCTCCAATTATCATACCTTCATCTTTAATACCTAAACCTCAAGAATTGTTTCTTCCGAAAGAATTTTTGTCTACCCAAGAAACCAAGGTCGTCATCTTCTTCTACCTCTTTCCTACCTCAAAGCCTTTAAGATAGGTGGAAAGGCTTCTCGAAAGACAAAGTATGAGTGTCATGAGGAACTAATCGAAGGTAATTATGAAATTACTTAGGAGAACTCTCTCTCGATCGTATTGTGCATATAGAAGATAAAGTCGAAGGTCTCGGAAAAGGACGAGTAATCATCCAACAAGATTTTGATATTTTGGAAGCTGAACTTCAACAAGCTCGTGCCCAAATTACCAAACTCCAAAGGAAACAAATGGGAAGTAACCATAAGATTTCTCTAGCCCGCTTCAGGATTACTGAACTAGGAGACATTATCAACGACATGCAGATTCGTCACCAAGCGGATATAGAAATTTCAAGACCCCAATCAACGAACTCACGAATCGTATTGGAATAATAAATCCAGTATACTAGCTTAGATTCCTCCCTCCTCCTCAAGTATTATTTTTTTAACCTAGCCACGGGATGTGTGGTATAAATAAAAACTCTTGTCAAAATTAACTTTTGTAATTGTACTAAGGCCAAGTTTGTTCTTAATACAAAGGCAATCCCGTTATATACCTTGTTGTTTCATAGTACTGATCCATTTATCATCACCATTCATCATCATTCATTATCATCATTCATCATCATCACCCTCATAGCAATGCTTATTCTTGAACTTTAAGCATTTTAAAGAAAAATAAGTATTACTCTTTAAATAATTTTAGACTTGTGATATCATTCTTATTACGTGTTATCTTTTGTTGATAGAATGCCTCAAAAGAACATCAACATCAGAAGCACCGGCCATGACTAAAGCTTCCATAGATATCGAGTTGTAAAGATGTCACTACAGCGCTTAGAAAACACAAGCTGTGCAACAATGGTTTAAGGAAGGAGCAGTTGGCTTATCCGCTGGTTTGAACGAACTGATTTTGTATTCTCTCGTAGCAGAGTGGTCGAAGAAACAATGTATCATTTGCTACTGGTACTCAATCTGAACGATGACATATGTCCTGGTGGAATGCATATGCCCAACTATGGAGTTAGAACTGCCAATCAATCACCTGGACTGAGTTCAAAAGGCTTATGACGAACAAGTATTATCCTCAGATTGAAATCAGAAAAATAGAAGAAGAACTTTACAATCTGACTGTAAAGGGAAATGGTCTTAAACCTTAGGTTAGAAGATTCTAAGAATTAACAATCCTATGTCCAAACATGGTGCCAAACACCGAGAAACTCTTGGAAGCTTTCATTGGGGGACTACTTGAGCATTGAAGGAAATGTTACTGCCTCTAAACCTCAAACTTTGGAGGAAGCCATTAACATAGCCCAAAGGCTAATGGATCAAATATCCAAGCATACTCTAGTTTGAAGTATCAAGTGACAACAAACGAAAGTTTGATGACAGAAGAACTTACAACAACAACTCCGCTGCAACAACAATTACCGTTTACAAACACCAAAAATCACTACAACAATCACCTACTCTACAAAACCGACGGCTAAAGAAGCTGTTAGAGCTTATGCTTGTTACTCCATATGGAAACAAATAGGTATGACGGGGAGACTCTCCCTTATGCAAGTGATGCAATCTCCATCACACCGGACCTTGTACTGGTAAGTGTAATATTTGCAACAAGGTGGGCTATTTGACCAAGAATTGCTGAAACACAAGAAGCCAACCACTAGAAGTAATCAACTACCAGTGACAATTGTATGTCATGCCTGTGGAGAAAATGGCATTATACAAATTAGTGCCAAATGACTAACATCAATGCCCAGAGGGTAAGAGCATAAATGTAAGTGATAAGAATGATAATCATGACCCGAACGTGGTTACGGGTACATTTCTTCTAAATCAACATTTATCCAAAGTATTGTTTGACTCTGGAGCTGATAGAAGCTTTATATCCATATCTCTTGCCTCTATGCTAAATATTCTGTCTATTACAATAGATACCTTTTATGTTATCGAAATGGCTGACGAAAATTAGTTAGCCACAAAACAACGTATCAAAGGTGCACTGTACTTTGTTTATATCAACCTTTTAAAATCGATATCATGCTAATTAAACTTGGTAGTTTCGACATTGTCATTAGTATGGACTGGTTGTCTAAGTATCATGCCAAAATTCTCTGTGACGAGAAAGTCGTTCACATTCCTAGTAACGGTGAAACTCTAATCATTCGAGGTGATCAAACTAAAACTCGACTAAATCTCATGTCCTGTATAAAAACCGAAAGGTATATATCCCGAGGTTGTCAAGTTTTCATGATCCAAGTAATGGAAAAGAAATCAAACGAGAAAAGACTAGAAGATATCCCCATAATCAAAGAATTTTCAGATGTTTTTCTTGAAGATCTACCTGGCCTTCCTCTCGTTCGCCAAGTAGAGTTCCAAGTTGACTTAATCCCCGGAGCAGCGCCTGTAGCTCAAACACCTTATAGATTGGCTCCTTCAGAAAAGCGGGAGTTATCTAACCAGCTTCAAGAACTAGCAGACCAAGGTTTATTCGACCAAGTACATCGCCTTGGGGAGCTCCTGTCTTATTTGTTAAAAAGAAAGACAGATCTTTTAGAATGGGCAGAACGATACCGAGAGTTGAATTAAACTTACCGTAAAGAATCGTTATCCATTACCTAGGATCGATGACTTATTCGATCAACTTCAAGGTTCAAGCGTTTACTCAAAAATCGACTTAAGATCAGGCTATCATCAACTAAGAGTAAGGGACGAAGATATTCCTAAGACTGCTTTCAGAACAAGATACGACATTTTTGAATTTCAGGTCATGCCATTTGGTTTAACTAACTAACTGCTGTAATTCATGGATTCTCAGGAATCGTGTGTGTAAACCGTATTTGGATTAAATTCATAATTGTATTTATTGATGATATTCTTATCTGCTCTCGTAACAAAGAAGAACACGCAAATCATCTAAGAATAATCTTGGAATTACTTTGAAAAGAGAAATTGTATGCCAAGTTCTATAAATGTGATTTCTGGATTCGAATCGTGCAATTTCCTAGGGACCATTCTCATTGATAGTCAAGGACTTTCATGTTGACCCTTGCAAAGATTGTTAGTATTAAGAAACTGGAACATCTCCCAATACACCCCACAGAAGTGCGTCAATTTCTTAATGGGGGATCCGTGCTTTACCGAGATTTATAGAAGGTTTTTTAAAATTTGCAAAGCCTTTAACTAAATTAACCTAGAAAAATAAGAATTATATCTGGGGCGAAGAACAAGAATCGGCATTCCAACTCCTTAAACAGAAACTCTGTGAAGCACCAATCTTAGCATTACCAGAAGGAAACGATGACTTTGTCGTTTATTGTGTGATCTCATTCAGAGTTTAGGACGCTGTATTAAATGCAAAGAGAAAAAGTTATTGCAATGCATCTCGACAACTCAAACCTCACGAAGAAAACTATACCACTCATGATCTTGAATTAGGAGCAGTGGCATTCGCTCTTAAAATCTAGAGACACTATCTATACGGTACAATGTGTACAGTTTTCAGTGATCATAAAAGCCTTCAACTTTCTTCGGTAAACAAAGTTATGAATATGAGGCAAACGCCGTATGGTATAGAATTACCGAAGATAATGATTGTGAGATTTTGCATCATCCATGAAAGGCAATAAATGTTTGTGGAGATGCCTTAAGCCGGAAAGAAACAATCAAAACCACTCCGAGTTAGAGCATTGATCATAACCGTTCATCCAAAATTACCATCACAAATTCTCGAAGCTCAAAATAAAGCCCTCATAGAAGAAAATGGCAAGAACGAAAACCTAAGAGGAATGGACAAATCATTTGAAATACGTCCTGATGGAACTCGTTGTATCAAAAATCAAAGCTTGGTTACCTCTGTTTTGTTTTAGCAGTTTAAGACGACTTGATAATGCATGTGGTATCATAAAATACGAAAAATATTCTATTCACTCGGGTTCTGATAAAATGTACCACGATCTAAAGAAACTCTATTGGTGGCCTAACATGAAGGCAAACATCGCGGAATATGTTGGCAAATGTTTAACCTGTTCTAGAGTTAAAGCAGAATATCAAAAGCCATTTGGCTTACTAGTATAACCGGAAATTCCTATGTGGAAATGGGAAAGAATAACAATGGGTTTCATCGCAAAGTTACCCAAAACCTCAAACGGACATGACACCATTTGGATCATTGTCGACCGCCTTACCAAATCCGCACATTTCATACCCACTCGAGCGACTGATAGTATGGAAACTCTTACAAGGTTATACATCAAAGAAATAGTCTCTCGACATGGCGTGCCAATCTCCATCATCTCGGATTGTGACAGTCATTTCACATCCAGGATCTGGTAATCATTGCAAAATGCTTTGGGTACTCAATTAGACATGAGTACAGCATATCATCTTGAAACCGATGGACAAATTGAAAGAACCATCCAAACTTTTGGGAATTATATTTGAGTTGATAAAGACAAAATAATGAATGAAACAAGATGGAAACAAGAAGGACCAAAGTCGTCATTATAGAAGTCTTCAAAAGATAAGAATTAGAATATTCTCTCAGATTTGGTCAAAGATAAAGATAATATTTAATTGATTTTCTTATTAATTATCTTTATTAGTTTCCATGTAGACCTTGATTCCTTATACTATAAAAGGAGGTCTAAGGTATGTAGTTTAGGCATCCATAGAATAGAATAGCAGACTTCTCAATAAGAGTCTAGCAAAAGCGTGTGTGTGTACACGTTTAGTAGTAGTAGTAGTTAATTTATTAGATAGTTGGTGTAGCCTCATTTATTCTGATCAAATATAATGAAGGCTTCAATGTTCAATTAAAACCTTGTTTGATAATATTGTGTTCTTTATTATTCCGCTGCGTGATTCAATATTATCTGTAAAACGATCCTAGATGGGCTAAACAATTCTCAACATGTGGTATCAAAGCAGGTTGCTCTTGATATCTAGGATCTATAAGGGTTTTAGAAAAAGTGTTTATTTTCTGTTTTTGATAAATTTGGTGAAACTAGGGTTTGTAACAAACCCTAGATAAATAAAACAAAAACTATGGTTTTCGGTTATAAAAGCTCGTTACTGTATGCTGCTTGTTTCAATCTGATTTAAGGGTTTCATATGCTTATGCTTGGAAATCGTATTGGTGCCTTCACAAATATATCTTTTCAGCAAACCCTAAATTAGGTAAGCAGAAGGCTGGGTTTTGGATACTGCTGCTTGGTGTTCACAATGGCAACAACTCTGTTTGGTTTCTTTTGTTAATCGATTTGAAGGTTTAGATTGTTGCTAAACCCTAATAAAATTTTAGGGTTATGACACGTTCCAGAAGAAATACAGCAGGTATTTTCTTTAGTGCTCGGTTCCTGGTTAGAATAAGCAACAGGTTGTGACCATGCGTCAAAAAGAAACAGCATCAGACGTGGTTTATAGCAGCAGGTTTTGAGCAAACCCTATTTAATGAACAGAAGGTATGAACTTTTATTGATAGGTTAGTACTGCTTGAAAAGGATAGTACTATCAATATTATTTCGCTGCTATTGATCGATATGATCTGAAGGATGCGAATATCATTTTGTTTCCATATATTGTGCGTATATTGTGGAAGTTTTATGGGATATGTGAGATGCTGCTTGATTTTGGTACATATTTGGAATTGGTTTTGTTATGGTATGCGAGTTTTATGGGAACAGTTACGGTTTGGAATATGCACTGGTTTGTATTGGTTGCAGATAATTAGGGATTAAATTTTGACTCCCGTGATTAATTCCTATATTTTAGACTTCTTTGATTGGAATTGACCCATATTCTTGGACGTGGATTATATGGCAACAGATTTGGTATGATCTTAATACGTCCTGATTTGTAGGGATATGATTTTACAGACTTCTTTATACTTGGGCTGGATCTTTGGATTTCCGTATACAAGTACAGGAGGTTAATACTGGTCATACATTACTAATTTTGGTTGTATACGGGATTAATACTGCTTGTTGAAGGTTAATTCTGGTGGCTGCAAGGTTAATTCTGGTAGTATTAAGTAACAGTTCAGTAACAGATAAGCAACAAATCAGTGACAGCTTAGTGACGGTTTTGTAACAGAAGAAGGGTCACTAACAGCTTGGTTAGTTTGTACCGCTTCCTGAAGAAGTTTGTACCGTTTGGTTTGTCCGATATAGCTAGTTTGTACCGCTAGCTTTGGCAGATATCGGATGACACATATTTTTGGGACATTAAACGCGTTTGAATCTCGGATAGATGATGAAATTATGGCTCGTTTTGGGGATTATTATGAAGAAAATTGATTATTGCTTATTTGATGTTGTAGTTGATTTTCACAGGTTTGTGTTCTTATCATATCTCAAATGGCTTACAACATTTTGAGATAACTTGTTCGTGCTTAAATGATGTTGACAAAGAATTGACGAATCTAGCAAAAGTGTGTGATTTTTCTTATGGTGCTCAATGCTCACATTTGCTATCACTTGAAGGAGTTACGTTATTGTGCTCAGTGTCTCATTTTATAGGTTAAATGAGGATTTTGTCAAGAGGTTGCAGTCTACTTATACGTTTTCCAGTTTGGTATGAGTTCGACGTCATGTGAATAGTACAAGACATAAGACAAAAGTTTAGGAAATTCTACTTCTTTAACATATGGGTTATACTCATTTTTCTTCATCAATAATTACTACTTGGAGCCTACTGAGTTCGAGATTCAAAAGATGGTTAGCATACTTTCAGAGGAAGCTTATTATTAACATGTTTAACCATCTACATGTACCACTGAAGGGGAAATGTTTACAAGTTGCTCATCTACAGAAGACCCCTATTTGATGATGACAAAAAGGGGAAGAAGATTTGATGATTTGCAACTTGATGATTCTTGGTGGTATAGCATGGATTAAGGGGAAGTTTCATTCGTATATTAACTTCAGGGGAAGTTCATACTTATTTGGTTTTGTCATTATCAACTAGGGGAAGATTGTTGGGAATTATATTTGAGTTGATAAAGACAAAATAATGAATGAAACAAGATGGAAACAAGAAGGACCAAAGTCGTCATTGTAGAAGTCTTCAAAAGATAAGAATTAGAAGATTCTCTCAGATTTGGTCAAAGATAAAGATAATATTTAATTGATTTTCTTATTAATTATCTTTATTAGTTTCCATGTAAACCTTGACTCCTTATACTATAAAAGGAGGTCTAAGGTATGTAGTTTAGGCATCCAGAATAGAATAGAATAGCAGACTTCTCAATGAGAGTCTAGCAAAAGCGTGTGTGTACACGTTTAGTAGTAGTAGTTAGTTTATTAGATAGTTGGTGTAGCCTCATTTATTCTGATCAAATATAATGAAGGCTTCAATGTTCGATTAAAACCTTGTTTGATAATATTGTGTTCTTTATTATTCCGCTACGTGATTCAATATTATCTGTAAAACGATCCTAGATGGGCTAAACGATTCTTAACACAAACTCTCAAAGACATGCTTCGAGCCTGTGTCATAGACTTTGGAAAAGGATGGGATAAACACTTACCATTGATAGAACTTTCCTATAATAACAGTTATCATGCCAGTATCAAGGTAGCACCATTTGAAGTACTTTATGGACGAAAGTGCAGATCACCTGTTTGTTGGGCCGAAGTTGGAGATGTTTAACTCACAGGACCAGAAATAATTCATGAAACCACTAAAAAGATCATACAAATTAGTCAACGCTTGTAAGCTGCAAGAGATCAGCAAAGAAGTTACGCCAATGTAAGGCGAAAGCCTTTAGAATTTCAAATTGGCGATCGTGTTATGCTGAAAGTATCACCTCGTAAAGGTATCTTTCGATTCGGAAAACGAGGAAAGCTTAATCCCTGATACATCGGACCATTTAAAATCCTTGAACGGATTGGTCCAGTGGCATACAAACTAGAGCTTCCTGAAGAGCTTAGTAATGTCCACAATACTTTCCACGTTTCTAATCTCAAGAAATGCTTATCCGATGAATCTCTCATCATTCCAATGAAAGAACTTCAACTCAACGACAAACTCAACTTTGTAGAAGAACCAGTGGAAATTATGGATCGTGAAATCAAGCAACTAAAACGAAGTCGTATTCCTATAGTCAAAGTGCGATGGAACTCTAAAAGAGGACCAGAATTTACATGGGAACGCGAAGATGAAATTCGTGCCAAATATCCTCATCTGTTTTCAAACATCACTTCAAATATCAGTGAATCTTCGGACTCAAGTTTTCTATAGGTATGAGGGACTATAACAACCCGTTGATTTTCATCTAATGATGTATATCCATCTTTATGTTAGATAGAATGTACTATATATTCTCTTTATATACTACCACATTTTTCAGGGAAATTTTTTGCTTTATTACATTACTTGCATTACCAATATCTCAATATGCAACATAACTTGCATAACTAAAGTTAACAAGCTCACGCAACCTACCTATGGCAATCCTATCTACATATATGTCAAGAAAACATCATAACATGTCAATTCAATATCTTAATATCATTTTTACAAAGTACATTACTCATATAATGTACCATTTGCAACGTTATATCAAGATGGGCTTTAAACCGTTATCATTTACCTCTAAACCCTAATTCCATGAAAGGTTAATATCTAAAGTGAATGTACAAGTTACTAAAGCATATGTAAAAGTAATATAACATCTTATTTGAAATATAAACTCCCTCAAAGTCAAAGTGCAAGTCTTTAAAAGCACAATGTACAAGTCATTAAGCATGACATCCAAAATAGTCGTTTGACCTCCATTTTCATTCTAGTTTCTTCACCACCAATTTTATACAAGCTACTACATTTAATATACAATGTATAAACCCTAATTAGTCTACTCATAATCTCTCACACATATTTTTACACTCAAAACCCTAATTCAAAACCCAAAAACCCTAACCCGAGCAAAATACTAAACCATGACCTGTTTCTTGATTTTTATCCATCATAAACCTAAACCAACACTCAAATAAGTTGTAATAACTAAATTTACAACATTATCAATCACATTCCATCATCATTTCATCATTTTACTTCAAATGTATGCGAATTAAATCCAAGAAACCCTAATTAAACCCTAAATTGAACTTTTGACCCGTTTACTCATTTTCGCCCATTTTAAACCTAAACCACCTATCAAATATTGATTATAATCCTTAGTAAAAACCTTGTGATCATTAATCCATGCTTATAACACAAATGTACTCAAATTCCAAGCTAGAAGATTCGAGCCCTAATGAACCCTAATGAACCGCGACCCATCTTTGGCTTATTTTGACCCATTTATTAATCAACCATGTGATCAATCACCTCTATGACCTAACTACTACATCATATAGAAGCTTACAAGCACCTCTATATCATATCTTAGCCACCAAGTTGGCCACATGGCCTTTCTTTTCTCTTTACAAGCACCTCTAAGAAACAACACACCAAAGCTAGTTTCTAGCTTATGTTACTCATTCCATAGCCTTACCTCATAACCCTATAGCCCTCATACATGTCCTAACCTGGTCATAAAGTATCCCTTGGCCTCCAAGCTCATTTTGAGTATAAATAGGACCCTAAAACCTTCATTCTAACTCATCCCCCACTTCCTCCTCTATAACCCTTATAGCAGAAATAATTTTCTCAAAAAAGATCCTAAGAGTTCCTAAGAAGTCTCAAGAATAGAAGTGAAGCAAAAGAAATCAAGAAAAGAAGCCCGGGAGTCGTTTTTCTAGACGTACGAAGCTAAAGGTCCCGATTTCAACCTGTTTCCAAGCTATAAGCTCAAAACCAGGTTCTATGATCTTCATACCTTCTCCGACACTCTTATAATGTTCATATGATCCTAAATATACTCTTGTTAAAGTTTTATAACTCAATTCATACTCATTTTCCATTTTGATCCAAAACCGTACACCCAAAACCCTAATTTTAGGTTTTTCTTAAAACTAAATGTTATAATGGTTAAATATTGTTTTAATCTATCCTAACATGCTTAACTAATGTTAATATAACAACTTTATCAAGTCTTGAAGGAATTTGAACTTAAAACCCGCGCGTTTACGTTTTAAAACCCTAATATGACCCATTTTGCTTCCTAGCTTAACGAATCGTTATTTAAACTTTCATTAGGTTAAATATTTATATTTTAGCTTATATTAATAAGCTATAACCTGTAAATTACTTTTCATATTGAAAAATATCATTATTATAAATTTTGGACTTGTTTTGTAAATCATTTCCATGCAAGGGGTATATATCGTAACTTTCTGAAACTTATAACTAAAAGGACTGAAAATGTCATTTTATAAAAGTTATAACTATAATGGTCTATTATGTCACTTTCCAAAGTACAAGGTTTACTTTGTATATCTTTTAAACTCTTAGAATCAAAGTTCTAGAGTACAATCTTCCTAAGACTCGACATATTATCCTAGGTTACGTGACGAAGCTGCTTTCTTTAAAGTTGATATACTTTCCGCCCGAGTAGATAACTTTGTACTACCATACAGACTCCTTTCCTTTGATATACTTTTGTCGTTAATCAGACTTCCCTGTTAAGGTGAAGTTCATAACCTCGCCTTTACTTATTTACATGTTTTATAAACCTGCGAGGGGGATACATGCTTACTACAAACTCTTTTACATACTCGTTTATCTTATAACAATGTGATTACTTTTCAAAGACTTAGTGAGTTCATAGCCTCGCATTTCAATCTTTTGAATACCTTATAAACCTGTGATACCTGATATAAACCATGAATGCAAGTGTTTTCTAAATGTATGTTATCCAGATATGTATGCTATCCAGATATATTATAGCCTAAGTAGCTTCCAGTGCCATTATTTCCATATCATGAACCATTAATTACTTGCATTGCCAGTGAACGCGAATATTATAAATAGATCTATGGGGGTGATGGCTCCCATTTGTATACCCATGCTTGGGGTAGCCAAACGCACTATATTTGTCCTAATAGGTAACCTTGGCAAGTTACCTTTTCCACGGGGACATCTGTCCCTAACCCATATCATTACGGTGATCTTCCCTATTAACATATTGGTTCCATGATAATTGTATTCGTTGCAATTATTACCAATAACGGGTGTATAACAACGTAACCCACTTACCATTAAACTTGCATTAAACTGTTCTCCATGATAATATTGTTTTCCGTACTGTTTTCCATAATAATTGTCCCTGCAATGCAAATATTTCCATTATGATAACCTGTATTCAACTATTACATTTCAAACCTATGAATTTCACTCAACCTTTGTGTTGACCCTTTTTATGCATGTTTATCTCAGGTAATTGAGCAACTTATGGCATGGAGTGGCATGGACTTCAAACAGTTTTAACCTAGGCCCAATCAAACTTAACAGCCATTAGCCCAACTCCCTTAACCCTTTTTTTGCATAGTTAGTCCTTACGGACTAACAGTGTTAGTCTAAAAGGACTAACCATGCAACAACAACATACAACCTCAGGGGCCAAAGCCGTCAATTTTCAAACCAAAACCCATAACCCGCTTGTTACCGTATATCTTCCCCAAAACAGAAAACAATCATTTCCTCCCCTTTTTACTATTCCTCATGTCTTCCAACCTCCAAACCCACGTGATTTTACCCATTACCCCACACCCAACATACCTCCAAATCCACCTTGGAGATCCTCTCCTCTCCAATCGACAATGGGCAAAGAAGGACAAAAATAGGATGGCTCATATGGATTGATTGGGCTGGTGAACACGATAAATTGGTGCTTGGGATGATGGTTTTGAATCTCCACATCAGAAGAAAACACAAAATCACAAGACAAAGGGCTGTTTTTCATTTTTAGAACTATAAAAAGGACCTAATGTCAACAGTTGTAACCGTGTAATTAAAGAGTAGTGTAAAATAGAAGTAGGAGTAGTTTTAAAACTCATCTTAAATT
This sequence comes from Tanacetum coccineum, assembly GCA_026074375.1. Taxonomy (NCBI): domain Eukaryota; kingdom Viridiplantae; phylum Streptophyta; class Magnoliopsida; order Asterales; family Asteraceae; genus Tanacetum; species Tanacetum coccineum. The sequence goes on along the minus strand of BQNB010033181.1, from coordinate 31,093 downwards.
AGTTTTCAGTTAAATTTACTTAACTACTTTTTAATTTAATAAGCATTGTACTTAACTCTTTTTTTAAGTTAATGAAATATTAAAGTTTTTATATTATTGCAAATCCGGTTCTTTAAATTCCTTATGCATTTAAGCTTATTCACAGTATTCAAACCTTTTTTTACAAGCTCTTAAAATCCTTTAAAACCTGCAAATTTTTTATAATATTAAAGTGTTACTTGTTTCATTGAATTTCCCCTAATTATACCTATGCCTTATTTGTTTTGGATATAATTCCAAATGTGGATGGGCTTATAGACTTACCAGCTTGTTCTAAATAAGTTGGAGCTTGTTGACTAGCTCCTAAGAGCTTAATCCCCCTTATTTGTGCAAAGGGACTTGTAAGCTCACTTTTCATTTTTTATGCTTATTTACTATTGAATTGCTTATTTACTGCTCATTTGTGCTTATTTATGCTTATTATTATTATTTGTTTCTTATTTATACTGTCTTGTAGTTTAGAAATCTTTTGTTCAAGTCTTTCATCAAAATTGTCAATTTTTAGCTTTTAAATTACTTATCCTTATTTGCTTATTTTAAGTGCCCATTTCTGTGTTTTTATTGCTTAATATTGCTTAACATTGTTAGTTGGTTATCTATTTTCACTAATCTAAGCTTATTTCAGTTTAAATCAGTTCAAAAATGAAATTTTATAATTTAAAGGGGTGTTTAGGTTAAGGTTCAAAATGGGTCAAAATAGGTTCAAATTTGTTTTTGGTTCTTATTCAGTTTATCCTTAGCCAATTTAGTAGTATAGAAGTGTAGTTTAATCAAGTTTTAACAACTGAATCTTAAGTTTAAAGGTTTGAGTATCAAGTTTAAATTTGTGAATTTTAGGATTGACATCTCAGCTATATTTTAGTTAGATCATGTCTATGTGCTTGTTAGTACCATTTTCATGCTTGTTTGAGTCTAGAAATGCAGTAGAATATGTTTGTTTTAAGTATGCAATTGCCATTGTGGATTAGTGCAAATCTGTCATAACAGTTTTTAAGGCTCAAAAGCCACATTTTAATCTTAATTTTAAGTTAGTTATTGTTTATATTAGAGTCCGATTTCATAGAATAAGTAGTTATAGTATGTAATTTATCTGTGTTGAGCTAATTTGTAACTTTTAACTTATTTTTCTAGCTTAAAAATAGGGCTGAAAAGCCATTTTGTCTTTTTAAAAGTCTGAAAAACTCAGCTCATACTAAGTCAAAACAGCCTTTTCATTTAGCTTTTTCTCAGCTCAGTTGATTTACAAAATGCTTTTTGTTTGTTGATTCTTGTAGCTTATAAGACAAGCTTTTCAATGGTATAAGCCACTAAGCCATAAGGATCCTTTTTCTAGCTTAAAATTAAGCTAGAAAAGTGCCTTTTGGGCTGTTTGGTTACCAGTTTTGAGCCAAAAGCATTTGCGTTTCAGAGCTTATTGCTTGTTAGGATTGCTTAATTTTTGTTTCTATTTGCTCATTAGGTATAAGTGTAGTCTGTTTTGCTTATTTTGTCTTTTTTCATTAGCTTATTTAGTTTTAAAATAGCTTAACAAGTCTTAGTTTTAGTCCTTAGTAAAAATAACCCAATTTGTCATCTTCATTTAGCTTTTCTAGCTTATTTTTAAGTTTATAAAAAAGTTCTCTTTTTTAAATTTGCTTATTTTTAAGTTATAAAACTTTTTCAAAAAAAAATGTTCAAAAGTAAAAACATGGGAAAGGGGAAGTCTAGGGTGAGCTAGGCTCGAACCCCGGACCTCTACCCTCTCAACCAAGCCTTAACACACGACATTCATACCCCGCTCACCAGTAGGGCCATCCCCCCTGGTTTAGAGTTTGCACAATAAACTATTTAAGCCATTTAGCCCACTAAGCTTATCAGCCATCTTTGTGCTTTATCCAGCTTATTTTCGATAAGAATTTAAGCCCTTTTATTTTATTCAATAGAACCAGAAGCACTGTTCAAAAATAAGCACTTTTCCTGATTTTTTTAGATTTTTTTGTTTGATTAGTATTTTAAATATTAAAATAACGTAAAACCATATTTTATTCATCAAAAAATTATAAAAAGTCAAAAAAATATAATTTTTTAAAAAATTTTCTTTTATCATTAGACATTTTAAAAATTAATTTTTTGTTTTTTTTTTTTTTTTTTTTTTTTTTTTTTTTTTTTTTTTTTTTTTTTTTTTTTTTGAATTCGTAAGGGTTAAAATTTTAGATTTGTTTTTTAAAGAACTGATTTTGACCCCGTTATCCGTTTAGTGTTTTTCTTTAATTGATTTCGTTTTTAGTTTACATTTATCTGTTTTTGCATGTTATTAATAGATTTAGAATCCCAAAACCAAATCTTGATCATTCAAGCATAAATTCACAACTAACTCATTTTTCCAATTCACGCCGTCGTCGTGAAATAAAACGATCCCTAGTCCCGGTTTTAAACTTTGAGGTTCTCAAAGAGAAGAAATCGATGACTTCCGGGTAAGATATTATGTGTTTTGTGAATTCTTGACTTATAACTTGTATCAATGAAATTTGTTGAATTTTACATAGTATTATAAATATATATATCTATATATATATATATATATATATATATAATATATATAGATATATATAATATAATATAAATATATGATATATATATATATATATACACACACTTGAAAACGAATCAAAACCATACACAACTTTTTGCTTATATCAATTCTGACACTAAGCTAGATGTCGAGTATCTAATCTAGCTAGTACCAATCTATCACGACTTACGTCACAACTTATTCACTACTTTCAAACTCACGACTTCCACACACAACTTCACAACTTAAAAAAAAAAAAACAAAAATTAACTTCTCACACATTAGTTTAACTTCACACCACTACTTCACTTCTAACTTTCACACCTAACTATCACAACGTGATGAGATCACTAGATTCAACTATACTTACAACAATCACAAAGATTTATCTACTACACAACTTTACAAGATTTTACAAAGGATTTACAAATTTGATATGGATGCAACAAGATTTCAATACACACTTGAGGTGTAATACTTCTTCACTTGATGATGGAAGTATTCTTTCTCTTGCACTTGAGGATTGAGCTGGGATCACATAGAAACAAAGCTTTATGATTTAGATGATCAAAAGGATTTTAAATGAATGTTAGCTGTTTTTTAGAACAGAAAGAATGAGTGCAAAAGGTGAGAAAATAGTGGGGAAAGTCCAATATTTATAGGACAAACTGGATGAGCTGTCAGTCTATGGGCGGTCCCATTAAATAGGTAGGCGGTCCCCTTAAAATTAAGGGGGCCAGCACTTTGTATTTAAGGGGCCACCCTAGAACTAGGCGCTCCTCCATTTTGTCATTTTGTATAGGAAGAATTCTCTATAATTTTCTCCTACCCGTTATAGGTCCGAAAATAAAATTTTCAAATGTTTTAATTTGAATAAAACATTTCCTTTTAATTGTAGAAAATGTTTTTGTAATGTTTATAAAAAAATGTTTACAACATTATATAAAAGTGTGAGTTGAATAAAAATTTCCTTTGATCATAAAAATAATATATGTAATATTATTTTGCATTAAGCATATATTTATTCATACCTTGAAGTGAATAATTTTTGAATAAAAATTTCCTACTAATACTTGTTTACGTTAATTTTACATTGAACGATTTTATAATTTTTGATTATCAACACGTAAAATGTGAAAAACATTAATTAATTATTAGGTATTATTTCTATCAACAATCTCCTCCTTTTTGATGATTACAAAATTTAAACTCATTAAATGTAAAATTATTTTTAAACAAGTATTTAGTGAGTTTTATGTCATTTCTCCCCCTTTTTGTAGAATCAAAAAGGCATCGTCGAGAATTGCTAGTAAAATCGACGGAATAAATGCTCCCCCTTGATGTGTGCTCCCCCTCGTTCGAGGGCACCAAGGAATCGAGCTATGGTTTCTTGGCTACAAAAACGAGTTAGAACAATACAAATATTTCTAACATGTAGCAAGAAGGAAAAAATATGGCATAATAATAATGCAACCAACAATAATCATCCATTAAAAGTAAAATAGTGTGTGAACCACACTCATGCATACATAAGGAAAATGCTAACATACATGAAATTTTTAAACTACAAAAAGTCCTATAACTAGTAAAGCTCCATAGGACTTGCTTGCAAAATGGTGGATGAACAATTATTTGAGAAACTAAACTAAAGTATGTTTAGTTTAGGGAAGATGGTGGAGGTGGTGGGATGATGGTTGTTATTGTTGTGAGAGCATATGTTTAATATATGAAAACATATATTAGAGTTCATCTCTCAATCCAAATATAAGAGTATGATTGTGAATGCAATACAAACATGAATCTCCATGAGCCTCAATAAGGTTCCAAGGAATTATTGATGACCAATGATATGAGGTAAAGTTGATGGAGTACAAATTGGACATCATTGGGGGTTTATTGGTAAAAGGGTGAGAGTGATTGCCCTTTGTTAGCAAATTCTGAGTTGGAGTTTGGTGAGAAACTCTTGGAGGAGGAGATGTTGGTGGGTTCAAGTAATCATTAGGTGAAAGTGATGTTGATGAGGTTGGAGATTTGGGTATGTAGTCAATTGAGGATGAAGAAGTATCTTTGTTTGATGGTGTTTTGGAAGGTTCATTAGGAGCACTAGGTGATGAGAGTTGAAGTGTGGGTGATGGAATTTTTTGTGTATCATAGGGATTAAATCCACAAACACTTGTTTATGGTTGAATTATGTGATTTATGTCTCTTCGGAGATTTGGAAATGGAAGCTCTAAGTGGATGCCATAGATTTTAATATGGTTAAGTGTATGAAAGGAAGAAGATTTGTATGGTGATGAATCTTTTGAATGGGATTTATGGGAAAGAAATGGTTTAAAAATGGAATAAGTTTGAACTAGTTTAAGTTATTCCAAATTGTGTTCGAGCATTCTGGGAAAAGATAGCTGAGACTAGGTAAAAGAGGGTCAAAAAGCAGGAAAATACTGTTTTACCTGTGATTTACTAGGGCGCGGTCCCCTTATTTAGTGGGTCGGTCCCCTTAAAGATAAGGGGGCCGCCCGTTATGAATTAAGGGGGCTGCCCTCTGCTGGTTCCAATTTTTACAGAAAAACAATTTTTCTCAAAAATTTTGTGAGAGTATTTATGTTTTGGTGGTTTATTTGCAGCAAGCCCTATTGAGTTTTATGAGGACCTTTAATCATATAGCATGTAATAAAAACATCAAATCATGAAACCAAAGTGGCATAATTAGTTCATTAAACAAAACAACCAAAGGTCATAGCAAATAAGTATCTAAAGATAACCTAAATACCAAAGTCCTTTCCTAAGGGAAAAAGAAACCCTATCTCCTTAGGTATTATATCTTAGATACTTATTTGCTATGACCTTTGGTTGTTTTGTTTAATGAACTAATTATGCCACTTTGGTTTCATGATTTGATGTTTTTATTACATGCTATATGATTAAAGGTCCTCATAAAACTCAATAGGGCTTGCTGCAAATAAACACCAAACAAAAATACCTCTCACAAAAAATTAGAGAAAAATTGTTTTTCTGTAAAAATTGGAACCAGCAGAGGGCAGCCCCCTTAATTCATAACGGGCGGCCCCCTTATCTTTAAGGGGACCGACCCCTAAATAAGGGGACCGCCCTAGTAAATCACAGGTAAAACAGTATTTTCCTGCTTTTTGACCCTCTTTTACCTAGTCTCAGCTATCTTTTCCCAGAATGCTCGAACACAATTTGGAATAACTTAAACTAGTTCAAACTTATCATAATTTTTAAACCATTTCTTTCCCATAAATCCCTTCCAAAAGATCATCACCAACACATCATCATCCAATCATACACTAACATAATCAACATCTATGTCAACCACTAGATCATGGCCATAGATGCCAATCCTCCAAGAGAACAAAAATCAACATCATTCCACCAAAACAATTGTTTGTGGATTTAACCCATGATAACACAAAAACTCCATCACCCACACTTCAACTCTCATCACCTAGTGCTCCTAATGAACCTTCCAAAACACCATCAAACAAAGATACTTCTTCATCCTCAATTGACTACATACCCAAATCTCCAACCTCATCAACATCACTTTCACCTAATGATTACTTGAACCCACCAACATCTCCCCTCAATAGATTTCTCCACCACCTCCAACTCAAGAAAATGCATCAATGGACATCACTCTCACCCTTTACCAATAACCCCACTTGATGTCCAATTTGATACTCCATCACCTTTACCACCTATCATTGGTCATCATATTCCTTGGAACCTTCTTGAGGCACATGGAGATTCATGTTTGTATTGCATTCACAATCATACTCTTATATTTGGATTGAGAGATGAACTCTAATATATGTTTTCATATATTAAACATATGCTCTCACAACCATCAACAACCATCATCCCACCACCTCCACCATCTTCCCTAAACTAAACATACTTTATGTTTAGTTTCTCAAATAATTATTCATCCACCATTTTGCAAGCAAGTCCTATGGAGCTTTACTAATTATAGGACTTTTTGTAGTTTATAATTTTCATGTATGTTAGCATTTCCTTGTATGCATGAGTGTGGTTCACACACTATTTCACTTTTAATGGATGATTATTGTTGGTTGCATTATTCTTATGCCATATTTTTCCTTCTTGCTACATGTTAGAAATATTTGTATTGTTCTAACTCGTTTTTGTAGCCAAAAAACCATAGCTCGATCCTTGGTGCCTCACAAACGAGGGCGAGCACACATTCAGAGGGGAAGCATTTATCCTCGAATTTTACTAGCAATTCTCGACGATGCCTTTTTGATTCTACAAAAAGGGGAGAAATGACATAAAACTCACTAAATACTTGTTTAAAAATAGATTTACATTTAATGAGTTTAAATTTTGTAATCATCAAAAAGGAGGAGATTGTTGATAGAAATAATACCTAAAACATTATTAATATTTTTTCACATCTTATCGATTTGATAATCAAAAAAATAATAAAAAGTTCAATGTAAAAAATAAACGTAAACAAAGATAATTATAGTAAATTTTTATTCAAAAATTATATCACCTCAAGGTATGAATAAATTAATGCTTAATGCATTTTATGATCAAAGGAAATTTTTATTCACCTCACACTTTTATAAAATGTTGTAAACATTTTTATAAACATTACAAAACATTTTCTAAAATTAAAAGAAATGTTTTATTCAAAATAAACATTTTGAAATTTAAATTTTCGGACCTAAAACGGGTAGAAAATTATAGAAAATTCTTCCTATACAAAAAGACAAAATGAGGAGCGCCTAGTCTAGGGTGGCCCCCTTAAATACAAGGGCGGCCCCCTTAATTTTAAGGGGACCGCCTACCTATTTAATGGGACCGCCCATAGACTGACGCTCATCCAGTTTGTCCTATAAATATTGGACTTTTCCCCACTATTTTCTCACCTTTTACACTCATTCTTTCTGATCTAAAACAGCCCACACATCTCATTAAAATCCTTTGATCATCTAATCATAAAGCTTTGTTTCTAAGTGATCCAAGCTCAATTCCTCAAGTGCAAGAGAAGAATACTTCCATCATCAAGTGAAGAAGTATTTACACTCAGTGTGAAATGCAAACTTGTTGCGAAATCATATCACAATTTGTAAATCATTTGTAAAACTTGTAACGTTTGTTGTAAGTAATAAATCCTTTTGTGATTGTTGTAATATAGTTGAATCTAGTGATTCATCCAAGTTGTGATATTTAGTGTGAAAGTAGAATGAAGTAGTGGTGTGAATTTACCAAATGTGAGAAGAAGTTATGTTAGTTGAGAATGATGTGAAGTCGTGAAAAGTAAGTGAAGAAGTTTTGAAGTCGAGATAGATTGGTACAAGCTAGATTAGAAACTCGACATCTAGCTTAAGTGTCCATGAAATTGATATAGGAGCAAAAGTTGTGTATGGTTTTGATTCGTTTTCAAGTGTGTTGTAATAAATAAATATTTAAAAATATATATATATATATATATATATAAAAAAAACTATATATATAAATATATATATATATATATATATAATATATATAAAAACTATTTTAAACCTACAACAAATTACCTTTGATACAAAGTAATAAGGTCAAATAGAATTCACAAACACAAAATATTTTAACCGGAAGTATAGATTGTCTCACTTTGATAACCCAAAGTAAAAACCGACTAGGGAACGTTTTATTCCGACGAGGCGTGAATTGAAAATCGAGTAAAGTTTGTGAATTTATGCTTGAATGATCAAGATTTGGTTTTGGGATTCTAAATCTATTAATAACATGCAAAAACAGATAAATGTAAACTAAAAACGAAATCAATTAAAGAAAAACACTAAAAACGATAACGGGGTCAAAACCCGTTCTTAAAAAAAACAAATTCTAAAATTTTAACCCTACGAATTCAAATTTAATTTTAAAATGACCTAATGATAAAAGAAAATTTTTTAAAAAATTATATTTTTTTGACTTTTTAATAATTTTTTATGAATTAAAAACTGTTTTACTTTATATTAAATATTTAAAATACTAATCAAAATCAAAAAAATCTAAAAAAATCAGGAAAAGTGCATTGAACAGTGCTGGTTCTATGAAAAATAAAAGGGCTTAACTAGCTTATCGAAATAAGCTGGAATAAGCCAAAGAAGGCTGATAAGCTTATTGGGCTAAATAAGGCTTAAATAGTTAATTGTGCAAACTCTAACCAGATGGCCCTACTGTGCCCCGCTGAATAAGTTGTGTGTGGGTAAGGCTTGAGTTGAGGAGGTAGAAGGTCCGGGTTCGAGCCTAGCTTCACCCCTAGACTTCCCACTCATGTTTTTATTTTTGAACATTTTTTTTGAAAAAGTTTTATAACTTAAAAATAAGCAAATTTAAAAAAGGGAACTTTTTTATAAACTTAAAAATAAGCTGGAAAAGCTAAATGAAGATGACAGATTGGGTTATTTTATTTACTAAGGACTAAAACTAAGACTTGTTAAGCTATTTTAAAACTAAATAAGCTAATGAAAAAAGACAAAATAAGCAAAACAGACTACACTTATACCTAATGAGCAAATAGAAACAAAAATTAAGCAATCCTAACAAGCAATAAGCTCTGAACGCAAAAGCTTAGCTCAAACGGTAACCAAAACGCCCAAAATCACTATGTCTAGCTAATTTTAGCTAGAAAAAGGACCCTTATGGCTTAGTGGCTTATACCATTGAAAAGCTTGTCTTATAAGCTACACGAATCAACAAACAAAAAGCATTTTTTAAATCAACTGAGCTGAGAAAAAGCTAAATGAAAAGGCTATTTTGACTTAGTATGAGCTGAGTTTTTCTGACTTTTAAAAAGACAAAATGGCTTTTCAGCCCTATTTTTAAGCTAGAAAAATAAGTTAAAAGTACAAATTAAGCTAAAACAGATAAATTACATACTATAAACTACTTATTCTATGAAAATCGGACTCTAAAATAAACATTAACTAACTTAAAATTAAGATTAAAAAGTGACTTTTGAGCCTTAAAAACTGTTATGACAGATTTTGCACTAAATCCACAATGGCAATTGCATACTTAAAACAAACATATTCTACTGCATTTCTAGACTCAAACAAGCATGAAAATGGTACTAACAAGCACATAGACAAGATCTAACTAAATAAGCTGATATGACAATCCAAAAATTCACAAATTTAAACCTTGCATACTCAAAACCTTAAACTTAAGATTTAGGTTTTAAAAACTTGATTAAACTAACTTATACACTAAATTTGAGCTAAGGAAAACTGAACTAAGAACCAAAAACAAATTTGAACCTATTTTGACCCATTTTGAACCTTAACCTAAACACCCCTTTAAATTATAAAATTTCATTTTTGAACTGATTTAAACTGAAATAAGCTTAGATTAGTAAAAATAGATAACCAACTAACAATGTTAAGCAATATTAAGCAATAAAAACACAGAAATGGGCACTTAAAATAAGCAAATAAGGATAAGTAATTTAAAAGCTAAAAATTGACAATTTTGATGAAAGACTTGAACAAAAGATTTCTAAACTACAAGACAGTATAAATAAGAAACAAATAATAATAATAAGCATAAATAAGCACAAAAGAGGCATAAAATAAGCAATTCAATAGTAAAATCAGCATAAAGAAATGAAAAGTTAGCTTACAAGTCCCTTTGCACAAAAAGGGGGATTAAGCTCCATAGGAGCTAGTCAACAATCTCCAACTTATTTAGAACAAGACTGGTAATCTATAATCCCCTCCACATTGGTCTTATCAATCCAAAACAATAAGCTGGAGGTTATAATTCAGGAGAAATTCAATGAAACAGTAACACTTTAAACTTATAAAAAAATTTGCAGGTTTAAAAGGCTTTTAAGAGCTTGTAAAAACAGGTTTGAAAACAGAATAAGCTTAAATGCATAAAGGATTTAAAGAACGGATTTGCAATAATATAAAAACTTAAATTTTCATTAACTTAAAAAAAAGAGTACAAGGCTTTTAAATTTAAAAGTACGTTAAGTAAATAAACTGAAAATTAATTAAAAGACAAGTTTTAAACTACTCCTACTTCTATTTTACACTACTCCTTAATTACACGGTTACAACTGTTGACATTAGGTCCTTTTTATAGTTCTAAAAATGAAAAACAGCCCTTTGTCTTGTGCTTGTTGTGTTTCTTCTGTGAGGAGATTCAAAACCATCATCCAAGCCATCCAATTATCTTGTTCACCAAGCCAATCAATCTGAGCCATCCAATTTTGTCCTTGCCCATTGTCGAATGGGAGAGTAGAGGATCTCCAAGGTGGATTTGGAGTTGGAGGTGTTGGTAACTGGGTAAATCACGTGGTATGGGGTAGAAGACATAGAATAAGTAAAAAAAGGGCGGGAAATTATGTTTTCTGTTTTGGTGAATATAAACGTTAACAACGGGTTTATGGGTCTTGAGGTTTAGAAAATATGAAACGGCATTTGGCCCCTGAGGTTGTATGTTTGTTGTTGCAATGGTTATCCTTGGAGAGGGGGTTGGTGAAGCGGGGGTGGGGGGATAGACGGGGGGGGGGGGGGGGGGGGGGGGGGGGGGTTACAGTTAGACCGTAGGACTAACTAACAAAAAAAGGGTTAAGGGATTTGGCTTATGCTGTTAAGTTGATTGGGCCTAGTAAAACTGTTGGGGGCTGGATTAATGTTACATGGTTTGAATAAGGCATTTTTTTTATTTTAGCCTTATTAAATTAATAAATAAATAAATATTAGCTGACCCTCTCAATAAGTGGGTTAAATTTAATAAAACAAAAAACGACCAAAAAAAAAATTACGGTTTGGCCCCAATAGAAAAATATTTATATCTACAGCTTCGGTTTTTCGCGGTCTATCCAAATTCGTGCTCGGTTTTGTTCGTTTTGGCTTGATTTTGTGTCGTTTTCTTTGATATCCGTTACCTGCACAATATAAATGCAAAACACACAAATACAACGTATTTTTGGTATGTTTTTGGTCTTTTAAGCCTGTTTTAATGGATGAATGGTATGTGTAATTAAGCACATACTAAAATCCCCCATACTAAACTATTGCCCGTGTCCTCATACAATGCCATAAGTAAACACTTTAGAAAACCAAGAATCTCAATCCCCCTTGACTAATTACCTCGAAAAGTAGCTAAGTGTTCATCAAGGGGAATTAAAGAATCAATAGTTTTGAAAAGCCCCGTTTTGACTATTTTTAAATATATACTTATTCACAACACCAAGATTTTAGTACTTTTCATTTTTCTCATTTTTTTGTACTTTTCTTTTAAGCAACTAACTAACATGTTTGACTTTCGTTATTTCATAACTTTAAGGGTCTTAGAACAAGAAGCGCCTATAGAATAATCTATAGATGTCCAAAGGATAAATTCATCGTCCCCGACTTTTCACTTGTCCCAAACCAAGCTTAAAACGAAATCACCGTTAAATATAAGTTAAGATGCTAACACTACTCATATTTGTAACTTGTGAACTTTTCACTCCCGACAATTATTATATATTAGGTGAATGTGCCATTTCGAATTTCAACCATGGATCAACTTTTTACAAAATTTCTATGCTTCACGTTCCACCCGAGAATAGTGAGTTTGAAGGCGAGATCATCCATGTAGCGAATTTCATCTCGGCACATCCCAACCTTGCAGCTAAGTGACCAGGCTTTTGACACCCCACAGAGACTAGTATCGAGACTCACGGACCTTCGGTTTCAAAAACTCTTAGGTTACCCGGTATATACATAAATCACAACATAAAATGTAAAGTCCTTGAGTTCAAAAGCAATATTTAAAAATTTAAGAAAAAGAGATTTTTCCTATGATTTATTAATTTAACGTTACTACACTTAATAAACTTACACATCCATTAAACTAAATGAAATCCTTCGACATTTAGAAGGCTGCAACCATCGGTTTGTGAGCCGGCAAGATGCCAGCAAACTTTTATCAGTAACATATAATTACTATTGCCTTATATAAGACTGCAGACATCGTTGTGAAGCCGATAAGATGCTTAAACTTTTATTAGCCCACAATTTTTATTATTATTATCTCATTTTTCATTTCATCATTTTTTTACTTATAATACCACGATATAGAGAAAATTTCTTTTTAGAAAATTTAAGTATAATAAATTTGAACTAAAAATATGATATCGACAATACTTTTAAAAATTGTTGATTTAAGTTTTAATTTTTCGAAGAGAGACACGAATTATTAATCCGGTTAGAAGCTTATGAGAGAGAAAAGCCACAAACACATTTATGAGCACTATAAGATTCCAATATTCCTTGTTTAGCATCTAACTCATACTTACTCTATCATTTTTCGTTCTTGCAAATTTATAATCTTTAGTAAAGACATCCGCGAATGCTTAGTCTATGGTTAAGGAACAACCTAGAGCTCAACACGCTCGATCGAGTCAAAATTTATTCTCATTCTACCCAGCAGGAATCCAAAATTGTGACAAAATTAGCTTATTTTAGTTTTGAATATTTTTTAAAATTTTCATTTTTAGTATTTTGGGTAAAAACAGATTACACAAAACAACGCTGCAGGCAAAATCAAATTGATTGATCCCCCTATACAAAAACTGAACATTGTCCTCAATGTTTAAGAAGGGTCTCTATTATATCTAATAGCCTTTATTACGTGTGCTCAAAGATAAACGTTAGTCGATAAGATTGGATATTGGATTCCCATAATGAAGCATAGGATTTGAAGCTCGAGTGAACGAAGGACAAAATCATGAGCACGAGAGGCTTCGAAATTCGGGGCAATCCTGGACATACAATACAAAAACCACAAAACACGAGAAAGGAAGAGGCGAGCCTCCTCACAACACACTTATTCATTACTATTATTATATAAGGATAAGCATGGGTACCACATGAAGCGCTAATTTTTGTTACCACGTCTTGAGCCTGAAACGATCCCTCCATACTTGAGTTGGTCAAGGAGGATAGAAATGGAAAAATGGAACATCCAAGATAGGAATGTCCTCTTCATAGATCATCATCGGGCTTTCAGAAGAAAGCGGGAAAGTTTTAAAGCCACGATGTGATGAAGAAGGAGGAGATTTCTTCTTTGAAGCAAGAACACCGTGATTGAAAACTTTGTCTTTATTTTTGGATGAAAATGGAAGTAAAGTATCAATTACGGGGGAAAGAGTTGCAAGAAATCTCTTGGATTCGAATTCAATGCATATCCCTGGATCGTAAATCTTGTTTCTATCTCCGGAAGGAGAAGAAACATCAAGATAGGATTCGAGATCATTATGAGAAGAAATAAAGTCGAAATCCATATGAAGGGTGGGATGAGTGGGCAAAATAATAGGCACATCAAAGGGGATGTCATCCACCACATCAATGGTTGAATCTCCCGAATCGGGATAATCAACATGAAATTATTCAAACTCGGGAAGGGAGGTAGAATTATCGTCACCTTCCGAGTCATAATCATCACTCTCAATACCCGGTGGTATTGAGTCATCCGGATCGGGAAATATATCGATCTCTTCCCTAAGATAGATACTATCCTCAACGTGATATGTAATGTGGGAAAAACTCGATGTATCGAATTTGATTAGCATGAGAAATCTTGCGACGGGGAGATGAATTATCGTAATAGCAACCTCTCCATAAGACTAATAAATACCTCGTGCCTCTATATAAACAATTCTTGGAGGAAATGTATGAGTTCACCGGCGAACCATCAAAGAGAGAATCAATCTTGGAAGGAAGCCATTCAAAGTAACACGATTGAGTAGTGATAAGAAGATAAGACTCGGTATCAAAACGATCATTTTTCAGAGTAAAATCGAGGTCTTCATTATGAATCAGATTAAACTCACTAGAAATGTTTTCCGCGTCAAGATCAAAAAGAAGGTTCGAATAAGTTTTAAAACCTATTTCGTGAATAACCTCCTCATGACTTGACTCGTCATCACTAGAGGTAGAATCGTTGAAGAGAGGATTGGAAAACATTGAAAGATTTGTCGTTTGAGAATAATCACAATCGGGCACATCACACTCACTTTCGATATCGGAAAAGTCCTCGGACACACTTGAGATTGGGACTAGGTTCTCAACACTAGACTTTATTAATTCGTCTGATTCCGTTTTCGAAATAGTGTCAAGATGCTCATCCTCCATTATGAGAGAGTCAACGGGCTCCTCGGTTGATAAAACGGGTGTGATTACAATACACAGAGGAAGTCCAGAAATAATAATATCTGTTGAGAATCGTTTATCCCATCTAGGATTAGTTTTACAGATAACTTATATATGCAGCGGAATAATAAAGAACAATAAGTTATCAAACAAGGTTTTTCATTCAAACGATTTCCCTATTACCCCAACTATAATTTGGGGCTACACCAACTAACTATGGTGTACTATTCAACTTTAATCAGTCGACTATGCTATCTAGATAACTAACTACGGTGTACACACACACACCTTTACTACTCGACTCTCATCAGTCGATGTTTCTATGGATGGATATCTAAAACCTATGTCTATTGATCTCTTATATAGGAGAGATATGACTTACAAGAAGTAAATCAATAGAAAAGGAAACTATTTAAATTACATTAAACCACATTAATATGTTTCCTAATGATCCTGTAGAATATTTGACCAAATCTTCATATTTCTCCACCAGCTTGTAGAGTTTTATAATGACGACTTTGATCCTTTTGTTTCATTCTTTTATTCATTTTGTCTCATCAAATCAAGAATCCCAACAATCTTCCCCTATTTGATGATGACAAAACAAACAAAGTCGTGTACGAACTTCCCCTTAAATAGAGAAAGTTAAATGAGAAATAATCTCCTTAATGAAACAAACTATCCAAGCTTCCTTGTATCATGTCACCACATATAATAAGATGCAAATCAATAAACCTGTAATCTTCTTCCCCTTTTTGTAATCATCTAATAGGTCCTGTAGATATGCAACTTGGATCATAACACACTACAAATCATATACCACACTACCAATCCATCCTTCTAATGACTCAAAATACCCTCCATGAAGCATAATAAGATAAATGACTCTGAGCAGTAGAAACACAAACTAGCAGTAGTAATAAATGACTAGTAGTAGTAACGAAACACTTGCACCCCTCAAGTGGTCATTCGAAGGTTAAACATTTAATCATAAGCTACTTGAAAAATAAAAATATGTTAACCCTCTCTTGAATGTCGAACTCTGTAGGCTTCAAGTGGTAATTATTGATGAAGAAAAATGAGTATAACCCAAATGTTGAAGAAGTAGAATTTTGCCAAACTTGTGTCTTATGTCTTGCACTATTCACATGACGTCAAACTTATACCCAAACCAAAATATAAGTAGATCCAATCTGCATGACAAAACCTCATCATCTATGATATACACTGAGCACAATTAACGTAACTCCTTAAGGGTGATAGCAAATGGAGCAATGAGCACGAGGGGGGGGGGGGGGGGATAAAAAACACACCACTTTGCAATTCGTCCAATTCTTCGTCAACACCATTTAAGCACGAACAAGTTATCTTTAAAAGGGAATTGAAACCTTTCAAGATATGATAAGACACGCATCTGTGAAAATCAACTACAACATCAAATAGCAAAACCATTTTCTCATAATAATCCCCAAAAATGAGCATAATATCTCATCTATCGAGATCCAAACCGTCAGTTAACCGATATCTTAGACGAAAGCAACGCGAACAAACTAGATATGTCGATAGCACTAATGGTACAAACTGCTTCAAAAAGCGGTATTAACAAAACTGCCATTTAGCGACCCTTTTATAGTTAGAAATTCGTAGCTAAATTGTCACAAATTACTTGACTCCTTCCTCCCATTCAGTTAGTGACACATTTAACTGTTGCTGAACCGTCGCTGATCTGTCACAAAGCTGTCACTAAAGTGTCACTGCTTGCATTCTCCTTCCTCTCATAGGTATTAGTGACGCTTTTTGCTGTCACTAATCTGTTGCTAAACTGTTGCAAATCTTGACAGCACAAAAATATATTGAGCAGTATTAACCATAGATCTAAGCAGTACTAAAAATCAACCAACAGTATTATCTTGGAAGGCTGGCAGTATTAATAATATTCGAGCAGTACTAATAATTGTATGGGCAATACTAAGTGAATACGTTTGAACAATCATCTTATAATCAGCCCAAATCATGTATTGAAACCAACAGCCCATCATAACCACGATCTCCTTCAATAAATTCCATCCCATAGTGCCAATAACTTACGACATCAATACCTGTTTACCATGTTCATGACTTCCTAATCTCTTCAATAACAGGAAAATCACATAACACCATACGTATCATAAGGTTATGTTCAATCAAAGCAGAATAAATACTGATAAAAACCCTAATCATCTGGGTTTAATTCCTGCTGCTGCTTTCCCAAATCATACACAAACCATTCATAGCTAGATCATATACACATACGATAGCACAAATCTTTAATACTTGCTATATCATCCAGCAATATCCAATCATAATTCTAACCTACTGATATAATCATGACCATGAAAACAAATCACAACCTGCTACATCTTTGTACCACGATACACAAATCACCATAAATCATCCTTCCTGCTGCATGAACACACCTGCTGCTGCTTGATCATGTACGTGTGATCATGTAATCTGCCCGAATTAGGGTTTATGAGAAACCCTAATATGCCACATTCATCCACAGTTACACACACTTTCCTGTTTTGAATGAGCTAGGGTTTGGAAGAAACCCTAGTTTTTCTTGAAAAACAAAAACCTTTAAAAATACTTTTTCTGCAGCAGTTTTATAAAAATCATATCTTTAATTTGAAGACTCAAATCAAAGATCGCTCCGGTCAGATCGTACCTATATGTGTATAGAACCTCCAGTTAAATTTTTGCGATATCAAAGAGAGGGTTAGAGAAAGTAAGATGACTCTTTGGAGAATCATCACAAAGCGGCAAATCACACTCACTGTCGGATAAATCCTCGGACTCACTTGGGCTTGGGATAAGGTTCTCAACACTATACTTTATTACTTCGTCCGATTCCGTTGCCGGAATAGTGTCAAGATGCTCATTCCAATCGGGTGTGATTGCAATAGTATACTCCTCATCATCATCATCGTCGTAGCAAAAAGAATTGAAATGTCGCGAAGGATAAGTACTAAGATTAGCCACCTGCTCTAGTTGCTGAAGCTTTTTCTTTTAATTGATTTCAAGACTCATTCCATTGAAATTTTCCTTAAGCTCATTAATCTGAATCTCACATTCCCTTCTAAAACCAATATCAATCTTCTCATTACGATAATCCTTAATCTGAATTTCATTAATTAAACTTTTCATTTCATCTAAATACTGCTGCTTAAGATCCTCCATATCTTGGATACTCATTTCTTTAGGAGGATGATGAATGACGGGATACTGCGGGGGTTGAAATTGGTCAAAACCAGAAGAATTATAATTATTGAAATTTTGGTTCATTGATTGACACTGAAAAGTCTCATGAGGACCCCCGCAATTTTCACAACAAGGCTCATAGAAGATCACTTGTTGACATTGAAAAGTCTCATGCGGGCCCCCATAGCGGGTACAATAAATATATTGTTGTTGAAAACTTTGAAAATTTTGTGGTAAATTAAAGTCTTGATTGTAACACAGTTCTGGATTATAGATAAACGGAACTTGAGGTGGACAATCGTAACCATAATGAGCATCGTTCCCACAAAACTCATGGGAATACGTTGGGGGTTGTGGAGGTGGGTTAGGAGAATCATCCACAAAATTAAGATTCGAATCATAAGTGAATAAATTTTCATCTCCAGAATAGCATGTCGGATGAAAACTTAGCAAAGTTTGTGGGAACTCATCAACGTTTTTAATGTAACATGGTTCCGGATTAGAGATAATCGGAACTTTCGGTGGACAATTATAGCCATAATGAGCACCGTTCCCACAAGACTCACAAGTACATCGTTGACAAAAGATACAGTTTGACGATTCACCACACCCGTAACAACAATAGTGGTCAATATGTGGAGGACTTTGTGAAGAATTTTCAGCGGGGTCCTGATTGAAGACGAATGGCTCTTGAGGTGCATTAACAACGTTAGTATTGTCATTGGATGGCTTGGAAGTGTTTAGAAAGTCTTGGAAAATTTCATTTTCATCACAAATTATAGACCAAACTTCTTCCAATTTCTTTCGTAATAGAGCACATTGTCGACAATATAGACCATCAACCGGGTCTCCACAATTGGGACAATTAGGAAGGAGTCGTTGAGACGAGTCGGGTGTTTTATTAGGATCACGAACAAACTTATCTACGAAACGCCCTTTAGAACAACCATATGATTTAGTGTACAAAGTTCCACAAGACGAACATTCTTTAATCTTGTAAATAGGATTCAAACGATAATCGAGTGACGCCATAAGAATTAAACAATATTGAGGGATAAGAAGAAGAATTAAATGGCAAAGAGGTTAAAGGAGATTATTTTTTGTTTTTTGAGTTTTTTAAACAACATATTTTATTAAAGGACAAAATAAGACCGAATAACTTAAACAAATAATCAACTTGCTTCACGGTGGCTCTCTAAAATAAAAACGCACAAAGGAGCGGAGGAGCGGGAAAGCGCGAAGCTATTAAAAACCTTCTCCTTTTGGGTCGTAGTTCCTTGGAACGACCCCTTCTTATACCCCTCTTATAGTTTGTTAATCTCTTAAAGGTGAGCCATACTTTACAAGTGACACAAAGGCAAGTTTTAATCTTTTTTGTTTTTTTTGGTATTTCAAATACTTTTAATACTTTAGGAAAAGTATTTGTGATTATTTGATAATAATTTCACAAAAATCAAGAAAATAAAATATTTTTGTATTTTATATTTTTATAATAAGAAGAAAATATTCACAAACGCAAATGATAACTTCACGAGGAAGGGTCTTCAAGGCACAACAAACTTCAACTCGATAATCGTCTCACGACCTCTCCGGCAGCAGTGCCAAAAATTGATAGACAAAAAGTAATTCCTTTTAGTATTATATAAATATAATATATATAATAAATATATAATATAAGTATATAAAAAGGATAATCTCAAAAATATCAATAATAAAAATTCCGTAAGGCTGTTAAAAGAATAAGTACTTTTACCCAAAGTAAAATCCCTAAAAACCTTCCCGGGTCGTATCCCGACGAGGCGTGAATGGAAAATCGAGGTAACGTTTATGGAACAGTGCTTGAATATCACAAATTTGATTTGGTTTTCTATTTCTTCAAATAAAATGCATAAACAAGTAAAGACACGCTAAAAACGAAAGCAAATAAGGCTAAAACACTAAAAACGATAACAGGATTCAAAACACGTTCTTTAAAAACTCAAATTCTAAAATTTTAACCCTACAAATACAAATTTAATTTTTAACAATCCTAAATGATAAAAGAAAAAAAAAATTAAAATTATATTTTTTTAACTTTTATATTATTTATTATGAATTAAAAATAGGTTTAGACTAAATTAAATATTAAAAATATTAAACGAATAATAAAAAATCTGGAAAATTCAAGGAAAATGCTTTATACTATGAAGAATCAAAGAAAAATAAAAACTTTGCATAACAGCTTATAATAAGCTAGGAAAAAGCACAAAAAGGATGACAGTTTGGCTTAAAACTGTCAAGTTAAAAACTAAGACTGCTTGCTTTTTTAAGGACTCAAAAAGCCAAAAGAAAATCAAATAAGCTAAAACAGACCTAACCCTAAACTTAAAAAGCTAAAATAAACTAGAAATAAGCAAATGCAATAAGCTTAGAGTCCTAAAAGCAAGAAAACAGGTTCACTTAAAAACAAGATTCCAAGGACTCTTTGACAGATTTTTAGCTAATTTAAAGGACAAATAAGCACTACTAATAAGCTAAAAGCTTCAAACAGATTAAGACTAATACCAAGAGGACTCAAATAATTAAAAATTAAGAGAATCGACTAAGAAATAGGCTGGACAAGGTTAATGCAAAAGGCAGGCTACACTTAGTTGTTTTTGGCATTTTCAAAGTTAAATGACAAATTTGCAGCCTAGATTTTAGGACTCTAAAACACTATAAACTAAGAACTAATTGAGCTTAAACTACAATAAGCCAAATTTAACAAAGACTTGCCTAGATTAAACTCTTCTAAGACCTCAAATGATCTACACATTTAAGCTTTTAAGAACAATACAACTTAACTGATTTTGACCCAAAAACTTTTTTAAAAAGATATTCTACCAACTAGTGACTAAAATCAGGAGTGCAAGATGCATTATAAACTCATTTGGACATAAAAACTCTACTCTTAAGCATGCTTTTAAAGAACTTAACAAATAAGCATATTAGTAATCCTATTAAACTAGCAGACTTAAGTACTTACTAAACTAACTACAAAACTAAGAAAGACTTAATTCTAACTTATTAAAACTAACATGTAGACTTAATTTGAGCTTACTAAAACTGATTTAACAACTAGAAATGGTTTTGAACCTCAAATGACCCATTTTAAGTCTTATTACCTTAAAACTTAATGAAACAGTACCAAAACCATTATGACCAGATCTTAGACTTATAAATGAATGACTTTTGAGTATGAAAACAAAACTAAAATGCTTGAATCTTAAAATTAAAGGTTAGCAAAAACCTTCACAGTTTGAAACTTAAATGACCAAAATGAAGAAACAACTTTGACTAAAAGAGAGTAAATGACATGAAAACAATGTGTAATCTAAAAACAAATTTTAAATTATGAAATAAGACTAGAATGAGTGCTAAAAGCTCAAAACAAATGCATTCTATGAACTTACATGATCCAACAGTATTAAGCAACTATAAAACTAGCAGATTCCGTAGATCGTTGACATTCAAACATAAAACTAACTAATTCATTCAAACTTATTAAACTACATCTATGGACTGATGTAAAGAATGAATCAAAGATGTATTAAAAAGATAAAAAGTGTAATAGCATGTATGTTTACACTTGGTATATACAGCAAATCAAACCCCCCTTTAAAATTTTTGAAAATTGCAATAAAAGCTTAAAAAAACAATTTTTAAGAAGCACAAATCTAGATCAAGTAGCAATATTAAGACTAAATAAACTCAAATAAAACAGATTAAACATATTTAAACAAGAATTAAGCAGAATTAAGCAAAGACATAAAAATGAGCTAAAAATGGGAAAATGAAGACTTACAAAGGTCCAAGGCTTTTGTTTAAGACTTAGTACCCAAAACAGCTTATAACTCACCTTATAGCTTCCCATGAAGCACTAACCCATGGCCTTCCACAATTCACCATGCTCCATGATTCTTAAACACATAATTTTTGATAAAAGAGCTTTTAAAAAAAATAAGCTTAAGCTTTTGATTAAGCTTAAGAAAGGTTTGCAGACTCAAAAATGACTTATAAAGAGAGCTTATGAAAGTAACTTGTGAACAAATAAAAGCTTAAATGCATAAAGAAGTTAATAGAACAGATTTGCATAAAACCATAAAACTTGAAATTTCATTAAACATAAAAGGATTACAAAGCTTAAAAGTTTAAATGACAGAATTTAAAGACTTAAAAACATAAATTTAAAACATTAAAATGTAAATTAGCGGAGCAACGCTCGCGGGAAGTTAGCATGGACTATGCTGCCCTCATGGACTTCTTCATTATAGCCGAATGATCAATCAACTCGGATCTTATACTGAGGGATGTTACTTAGCTGTTAGGGGAGGTAGTTTGAGTGCTCTGAGCGGCAAGCCATGAAATCATGTCAGGGGTCCTTGGGTGAGTCATTCTCCTATTTGTGCTGTTCTTTTTGACTAAAGGTGCACCTAGTGGGTTGTCTGATCACAGTCTAGTAACATCCAGTTTTACGACATGCAAAAAGGACTAATTAACGATACTCTTAAATATTTAAATATCGTTTCTTTTGCAGGAATTTGCCAAGAGGGCTTTTCGGAGATACTGTCACACATCACGGGTAAAATTATACTACTCATAAAATTATACTAGATTCCTTTCAACTGTTGAAATAAGCTCTCTATTTATAGCCGAATAAAGAGGTTTGAGTTGTACTTCTTGTGCTTGTTGTGTTTGTTGTGAGAGAGGCTTCAAATCTTCAATCTCAGTCCTCCATCTTTTTTGTTCACCAAGCTCAAAAATCATATCCCTTGATTAAGTATCCAAGTCCTATCCACTAATGATATATCCTAGGATTACCAAGGTGGCAAATCCTTTGACTTATTGCTGAGGTGGGGTTTAAGGGTTTTTGTCGTGGTACAGGGGTGAGTAAAAGTGATGGATGATTAGTGTGGGGTTTTGGGTTTGGCGTGAAAGGGTTATTCTGTGTTTGTGTTGCAACGAGTGTTAGGGGTAAGGGATGAGTGGTGCAAAAGGGTTAAAAGTGTAGGGGGTGAATGTGTTAGTGGTTAGGGACTAACATTGTTAATCCTTAAGGACTGGCAGTGTTAGTCCTTAGGGACTAACGATGCAAAAGAGGGTTAAGGGTGTATGGTTAACAATGTTAAGTGTGTATTGGGCTTATATTTGGGTCGGTTTATGGTTTAATGGACTTAGGTCTTTTATAAAACTTTAAGGCTTATGATATGAGCTTAATGGGCTGACCCGGCCCATTAGATGGGTGCGGGTTGGCCCATTTAACATTTCTTTGATATCAGTTTCGTCTTTGACTTTTGACTTTGACTTGGTTGACTTTGACTTTGACTTTTTGACTTTTCACGCTCTTTCTATTCCCGTACTCGGTTTTGTCCATTTTGCCTTAATTTTTGTCCTTCTGTGAATATCCGATACCTACACAGTAAATAACACTAAACAAGCATATTTTTGGCATTTTATGTCCGTTTTTGGTCATTTAGGCTCGTTTTATTAGGTAAAAGGTATGTGTATTTAAGCACATACCAGTCCTTCCCGGTGGAAAGAACTGAGCAAGGAAACAAGTAGTAAGATCCTCCCATGTGGAGATGGATCCTGCTGGAAGACATTCAAGCCAATTGCTAGCTTAATCGCGAAGGGAAAATTGAAATAAACGCAGGCGCGTTCTTTCCCTATTTGCACCGTCAAGGTCAAGTGAGTCCACAAGTTTTAAGAAATCCTTAAGGTGTTGGTTTGGATCCTCGGACCGAAGTCCATGGAATGAGCATCCATTTTGCACCAACCGGATGGTGTCGGATCGAAGAGGTACCATATTGTTCCCTTCGGGGAGTTCAATGGTGTTCCTGTAGCCCTCGTGGCTAGGTTTGGAGTAATCTCTAAGAGTACGGATAGGATTCGCATCTCTCATGATGGTTGACGAGAATGATTTACGAAACAAATAACACGAAGAGAAGATAGACTACAAGAAAGCTAATATAACAGAAATAAAATCTCACTTGAAAGGATTCAAGCGTGTAGAACTAAGCTAAACTAAGTTCAAAACCTAACTATTCCCCACGCAGCGGCGCCAAAAACTTAATGTGGTTGTCATAATGACTTCAACAGGAAGTTTTACAACTCCCTAGGCAGAGTACCTAATCGTTGTAGCGTAGTATAGGCAAGACTCATGGGTTGTTATCGTTCTATAAGGGAATAGATTGGGAAGGCTCAAACAGGGCTTAGCCGAGATCTACGGGATTGAAAGGGGATTATTTTTGTATTTTTGTATTTTTATATTTTATAGAAAGCAAATAAAATTAATGGTTTGAGAGGTTGGTTGATTAACTAATTAATTAAACGAAATATAATATATACTACCGGTGATAACTTTATGATAAGGTAGTGTATTTACTTAATCATGCATTACTCATTAGATTGCTTCTCCTAATCTTGTTGCCTTGTCACACTCGTGATGATCTGTGTAAGTATTTCCTAAGTCATGAACGAATTACACAAACCCGTCGTCTATTTAATATTTTGTTAAGGCAACGCACAAGTAAGGTAGTATGAAGACTATTATAAGGCCCCTAAGAGTATACTAAACGCAATTGAAATATCTTAAGAGGGATCAACCATATTGGGGGTAAGGTAGTATAAAGACTGTTACCAGATGGTATCCTTTCTACACATATCACGTTTCCCTAGACGTCTATGCCAATTTAATATCTTATGTCTAGTTTTCTAAAGCTTAACGCGCACATTCATCACAAGAAGCAACAGTAAAAGGATCTACAATCCAACTTTCATGCAATCATAAGTAAATACAAGGGAGTGTTTAGCCTAACATGTTATAAAGGAAGCAAGAACATAGATCGATCAAACAACACATAGACATATTGAATGATCAAGGATATATAATCTTACTTGATTAAAACATGGATTAAGGTCAGTTAAAATTGGGGTTTTAAGCCCTAAAGACGACCTAAAAGCTGACAAAATACTTAGGGTTCTGCTCCCCCAAAGTTATACAAAGTTACACACTCAAAACCCTAAATTCAGTTTTGTATATATAGAGAAATCGTCGCGACGGCGTTCAGTTGTAGTCGCAACGCCGTCACAAGATGGAATCTACTAGGTCTGATTTAAGTCGATTACGTCCTAACGTCGTCGTCATTTTCTTGACGTTGTCACTAGATAGATCATGACGACGTCGCTTTATGCTTGCGACGCCGTCTCCACGCTCTGTATGCATGATTCTTCAAGAGATTTGGTGTAGGTCCGTAGTCTTGTGATCGTAGTTAAATTCAACCCTTTACTTATATAAATATATAATAAATATATAAATAATAAGGCTAAAGTATTCCAAGAAGCTTTTAAAAGATTTGTTTCTATCCAAAACAAAATCCCTCAAAAATCTACCCGGGTCGTTCTCCCAACGAGGTGTGAATTGAAAATCGGGTATACGTTCGTGATCGCGTTTTTGAATGGTTTAAGATTTTTGGATTGGTTTTCCTGTTTCTACAATAATAATGCTAAAACAAGTGAAGGAAACCTAAAAACGAAAGCGAATAAGGCTAAAACACGAAGAACGAGAACGGGATTAAAATCCCGTTCCTTAAAAAATGAACTTCTAAAAATTTAACCCTACGAAAGCAAATTTAATTTTCCTAAGTGCTAAATGATAAAAGAAAATTTTGAAAAAAAGAATTATATTTTTTTGACTTTTTAATAATTTATTATGATTTAAAAACTGTTTTAAAAAGAAAAAATTAATTAAAAATAGTAAACTTAACGGGAAAACTCTGAAAAAATACTAAAAAGTAGCTTAGAGTGTGTTGAATCTAGAAAAATTACAATGGTGTTGCCAGCTTATATAGATAAGCCAGAAATAAGCCAAAAGTGGCTGAAAGCTAAAAATGGGGAAAATGTGTATAAAAATAAACCAAGTGGAGTAGTGACCAGATGGTTCTACTTGAACTGTGGTTAGTGTGTGTTTGAGGTGAGACTTTTGTGTGTTAAAGGGGAGGTTTAGAGTTCGAATCCTTGGCCTCCCTTTTTGCAAAAACTATTTTTTTGTTTTCTTTTTACAAACTTATAAAACAAATAAAAATAAGCAAATTTAAAAAAATAACTTTTTTATAGACTCAAAAATAAGCTGAAAAAAGCTAATAGAAAATGACAGAAAAGGCTATTTTAACTAAGGGCTAAAAAGCTAAAACTGGTTGGCAATTTAAGAACAAATAAGCTAGTTAAAAGGGAAATAAGCTAAAACAAATGGGAAACTACACTTAATAAGCAATTAAAAACAAAAATAAGTTAGCAAAATAAGCTAAACTAAGCTACATTGACAGAAATACTTCAAAAGGGCTTAAGTACTTAAAAGTTTCTAAGACAAAAGCTAATAAGCTCTAAATAAGCTAACTAAGCTAAAAAGACTTAAAAGCTACCCTAATAAGCAAGATTAAACACAAAAAGCAAGGCAAATAAGCAGAAAAGCTATAAAAGAGCAAATAAGCAATTGGGCTAACACTGCCAAGCAAACAGCCTAAGGGGACTTTTTGAGCTTAATTTTAAGCACCAAAAAGGAACCTTATGGGAATGGGGCTTATACTAGCTTAAAGATTGGCTTAAAGGATATCTAAAACACCAAAGAGAAAACAGTTTGAAAATCAATTAGGCCATAAAAATTGCTTATCAAAGTGGCTGGTTCACTTCAGCATATGCTGAGTTTGGTTTTCTTAAGAAAAAGGGTGGCTTATGCAGCCCTATAAATAAGCTAGAAAATAAGCCTCAAAATGAAAAATAAGTTAAAACAGATGGAGTTGGACCTCCAATGAGCTTATGCTCAAAATTTCAAATACTAAAAACTATTTTAACTGTCTGAAATTTGAAAATGAAAAAGGGACGTTTGAAACTAGAAATTGACTCAAAGGGTTGAAAGATTTTGACTAAAGTAAAAGTAAACTAACAAGACATTTAACAACTGTGTTTTGACACTCAAAAGAACTCAAAAACTACTCTTAAAAACTGTTTTAGAAGTCTTAATCCAATAAGCTATAAGAAAACTGTCTTTGCACCACAGTTTTGAAAACCAATTAGAAAAAACCTTAAAACAACTTTGAGACCTTAAAACTCTTGAAAAACATCTTAAAGTGGCTTAAGAAAGCTTGTTAAAGAATGCCAAGTGACCCAACAGATTTTTACACTCTTTTGACCCACTTTCACCCCTTATGCCAAACACCCCCTTAAGTATTAAGAAAGCTTTTTTAGACTGATTAACAAAGATTTAAGGCTAGGTTTTTGAAAACATGTGAATATATAAACACATTAAGCATAAATAAGCAAATCTCAACAGAAAATAAACACTTAAATAAGGAAATAAGCAATTACAAGCAATAAAGGACAATTTTGAACAAAGACTTAACTAAAGGACATGTAGGCAATAAAAAGAGACAAATAAGCATAAAGGAACATAAATAAGCAAGAAAAAGCAGTAATAAGCAATAAAATAAGCTAATGAACAGTAATAAGCAAAAATGAAGAATGAGAACAGCACAAAGGACCAAGCTTATGGCAAAGGATTACGCTCCAAAGAGCTTAATAACCAATCCGTATGCTTCCCCAGAAGCTCTAAACCATTCCCATCCACAATTAACCTTCTCCTGCTCTTGACAGATTTTTTGATTTTTGTGATTTTTTTGATTTTTAAAGACAGAAATTTAAAGCAACTTCAAATAACTTTTATGACTTAAAACTTTATACAAAGGCTAAATAGAGTATTATAAAAAAGACAAGATATGGATTGACAAATAATATTAAAGGAAACTGTAATTTTCATTAACTTGATAAATAAAAGAATTACAATGCATAAAATTAAATGGACATAATCTTAATAGACAAGAAAGTAAATTGCATATTTAATAGCACAAATTGTTAATACAAAGATTACTTAACAAATTCGACAAAAAAGTAATAAGCTACACTACCTAGTTTATACTAAAAGTTCTAGTCTTGAGCTTCTCTGGTTTCTTCAGAGTAGTGCTTCAACTGTTGTGTTTTTGTGTAGTAGAAGCCAAATCAATCTTAACCGTCAAAATGAGATGCCCAAGTCTTATTATCTTCAACCATCCATTTCTTGTCATGTTCCCTTGTCAATAATGGGAGTTTTATATTTAGGATTCCAACATGGCAAATGGCCATGTATATGTGGGTTAAGGGAGGTGATAGTTTTGTTGTCCTAGTTTGCAAGAGGTGAAGGTGAAGAAGACGACTAAAATGAAAATTGGCGCCACTTTTTAAATGTCTTGTTGTTTTATTACTGTTTTTAGGTGAAAACAGGGGTGAAGGTTTGGTGATTGGGCAAGAATGATCCTCTCTTGATATGTATTATGACAATGATATCCCTTGTGGTGTAAAAGGAGTTTATGATTTACAACATCATCCTTGAGGTTATACGTTTGTATTGCACCATCCGCCTTTGTGACTAACAATTTAGGTTAAATGTTTACAGGGCTTAACTTAGTTAATTTTGTATTGGCCAAGATTAAATGTTTTGGGCCGTGAATGGTATAAAGGGATTTTGGACATTAAGGCTTATAAGTCTTGGTTTAAAGTTTAAATGGGCTGACCCGGCCCATTAGATGGGTACGGGTGGGCCCATTTAACATTTCTTCAGTTTCGGCTTTGACATTGACCGTTGACTTTACGGGGTTGACTTTGACTTTCACGCTTTTCCATTTCGTGCTCGGTTTTGTGTGTTTTTGCTTGATTTTTCGTCCTTTTGTCGGATATCCATTTCCTGCACAATATAAATGAAAACATACAAATACAATGTATTTTGGGTACGTTTTTGGTCGTTTAAGTCCGGTTTTAATGGAAAATGGTATGTGTATTTAGGCACATACCAAAATCCCCCATACTAAACTATTGTCGTGTCCTCACGCAATGCTACAAGTAAACACTTAAGAAAACTAAGACCCCCAATCCCTCTCGACTAATAACCTCAAAAAGTAGCTAAGTGTTCATCAAGGAGAATGAAAGAATCAATAGTTTAGAACCCGGTTTGACCATTTTAAATATTTATACTTATTCCACACATATTTTTGTATTTTTCCTTTTTCTTATTCTTAGCAACTAACTAACATATTTGACTTTCGTTATTTTTATAACTTTTAGGGATCATAGAACAAGAAACATTTCAATCCTATAATGCCCCAAAAAGGATAAATTCATCGTTCTTGACTTTTCACTTATTCCAAACCAAGCTTAAAACGAAATCACCATCAAATATAAGTTAAGATGCTAACACTACTCATATTTGTAACTTGTGAACTTTTCACTCCTGATAATTATTATATATATTAGGTGAATGTGTCATTTCGAATTTCAACCATGGATTAACGTTTTGCAAAAATTTATGCATCACGTTCCACCCGAGCATAATGAGTTTGAAGGTGAGATCATCCCATGTAGCGACTTTCGTCTCGGCACATCTCAACCTTGCGGCTAAGTGACCAGGCTTTTGACACCCCACAGAGACTAGTATCGAGACTCACGGACCTTCGGTTTTAAAGACTCTTGGGTTTCCCGTATATACATAGCTTATTTAGAAAAACTTAAAATGAAATAGTCTTAGTTCAAAAGCATATTTAAATTTAAGAAAAAGAGATTTTCCCTATATTTATTAATTCACGTTACTACACTTAATACAATTATCCATTCTTAAGGAAATCCTCAACCTTTTAGAAGGCTGCAACATCGGTTGTGAGCCGGCAAGATACAACAAACTTTTATCAGTCTCGGATAATTACTATGTGCCTTATTTAGAAGACTGCAACATCGGTTGTGAGCCGGCAAGATGCAGTAAACTTTTATCAGCCCACAGTTTATTATTATTACTACCACATTTTTCATCATTTTTTTACCATGATATAGAGAAAATTTCATTTTAAAAAATTTAAGTATAAATTTGAACTAAAATTATTGATATCGACTATACTTCAAAAATTGTTGATTTAAGTTTAATTTTCAAAATAGCACGTATTATTAGTCTAGTTAGAAGCTTATGGGAGAAAAAGCCACAAACTACACTTATGAGCTCTTAAGATTTCCAAATAATCCTTGTTTAGCATCCAACTCATAATTAACTTTATCATTTTTCGTTCTTCGCAAATTTCCGCGAATGCTTAGTCTAAAAGTTAAGGAACAAGCTAGAGCTCAACACGCTCGATCGAGTCAAAATTTATTCTTATTCTACCCAACAGGAAAGTCAAAATTATGACAAAACACTTATTTTATTTTTGAAAAATTTTAAAGTTTTTTCTTTTTTTTTGGTATTTTGGTGGTAAAAACGGGATTACGCGAAAACAATGGTTGCAGGCATAATCACATCGATAGATCCCCCCCCCATACTAGAACTAAACATTGTCCTCAATGTTTTAAGAAGGGTCTTTACGCAAATCCTAATCCGTTTATTAAGTATGCTTAAAGATAAACGTTAGTCGATAAGATTTGGATATTGGATTCCCAAAATGAAGCTGAGGATGTGAAGCTCTTGTGAACGAAGGACAAAACCACGAGCACAAGAGGCTTCAAAAATCCGAGCAATCCTGGACATATAACACAAAACACAAAGCACGGAAATGGAAGAGGAGAGCCTCCTCACAACAACAAAACACTTATTCATTACTACATAACTTAGCATACTACCACTACGATTATACTAGGATAAACATGGGTTGCCACCCACGAAGCGCTTGTTTTAGGTCACTTAGCTTGACCCGATCCCCCATACTTGAGCTTGTCAAGGGGATAGAAATGGAGACACGAAACATCCAAGACACGGATGTCCTATCCATAAGAGCAAGGAAAAATCTCCATCGGGTTTTCAAAAAATTTAATGACTTTCTAAGCTTTAGAGCCCCGATGAGATAATTCCAGGAGAAGAAAAGTATGAACTCCTTTAGAAGTGATAATCCCGGGGTTGAAAACTTTTTACTCATTTTCGGATGAAAACGAGAGTAGAGTTTCGGACCCGGAACTTCTTTGTGGAAAGGAAGTTCATAAATAGGAGGATTAAAATCCTCAA
>BQNB010033180.1:30353-51821 GCA_026074375.1 Tanacetum coccineum | reverse complement strand
ATCTTCTCCCAAAGATCTTTTGCAACACGATGTTGACTCACAAGAGCATAGATTTCAGTTGGAAGGCCTTGGAGAATGATGTTTATTGCTTTGATGTCACAATCAGCTTGAATATATTCCTTAAGCCTTGTTACTCCATCCTTAGTGATTGAAGGCCAAACGAGTGGTCCTTTTTCAACAGAGGCAAGAATCATTCTTCCATGAGGTATATTCAACATATAAAGTTCCATTATGCTTTTCCATGAATCATACAAGTGTTTTTTAAGCAACGGTGGTTTATTATCACCACCCGAGAGAAGTGATTTATCAGCAAGAGTCGTCATTGATAACGTGGTATCAAAAAGATTACAAATTGATCGATCGGTGGTAGAAAGAAATTGTGTTTGTTATGTGTTTAATGCGTCTTGAAATAATTCGTAAAACTACACGGGATTTTACAATTCTCGACAAAAACCGAAAAAACAAGTGTTTGTTTCACGGGATTTTACAAGTCAAAGAACTAACCGTATAATTTATAATTTGAGTAATTTGAGTTGTTGAGTTTGAAAATAAACAATAGATAAGCTCGTTCGGTTCTAATTAACAATTACTTGTTCGGTTCAAACAGAGTTATCTCATTCGGTTCAAGTTAGAAACACTTGTTCGGTTCAGGTAGTCTAAACTCGTTCGGTTCACCAAGTCTAAACTCGTTCGGTTCAAGTAAGAATCACTGGTTCGGTTCAGGTAGTCTAAACTTGTTCGGTTAACCAAGTCTAAACTCGTTCGGTTCACGTATGAAACCACTCGTTCGGTTATGCTTGAGAATACCTTCGTTTGGTTTAGACTATGAAAACACTCGTTCGGTTATGCTTGAATTTAGCTCGTTTGGTTCAAACTAAGAGTTATCGCGTTCGGCTATCTTGTTCGGTTGAGCTCGTTCGGTTCCAACTACTACGAAACTCAAATTTTCAAAACTTAAAAAGACATATTTTTGAATGGTTTTTAACAAAAATTCTTGTACAACTAGTGTTACTAACCCTATAGGAACAATAAAAATGAAAACTTTAAGGTTGTTAAGCCAAAAAAAATTTTGAATCAAAAATTTGTTCTTTATAAAGATTTTGAACACAAATCACATGACAAACACAAAAACTAAACACACCACTCCATGGCTCTTGATACCAATTGAATGGTTTTTTTTTCTTTTTCAAAAAAGCAGATCCAAACTCAGTTCAGTCTTCCATCTGTATATCGACACAAATCCCTTTATTTCATACAAATCCACGAGATCCTATAACAAGAACGAACGAACCAGCCAATCTATAATTTTTCGAACCACATGGGCTTTCAAAATTAAGATGAAATATACATGGCTTCAAGATCTTGCAAACAACCAAGGTCTCGGGTAGGTGTTTTTTTTTGTTTTTAAGTCTTGAAATGAATCAAAGAAAATATTATAACCCAAGTGTTATAAGTATTTCCTTTAAATTCGGATATTAAAGATGGGTTATACCCAACACAAACGAGTCTTGTTGAGATGATGTAATGGTGTGGAGATGGATGTGACAATGGGATAGGATTTAGTTATTGGATTTGTGAAGTTGAATTGATGGCTGTTGAAGTTGTTGTTGTTGATCGAGTTAATTGAGTCTTATATGGGTCTGATCTACTCTCCTTTATTTCTGTCGATGTCAGTTAAGTTAGAGTGACTCAGTTGAGTTGACCCGAGTCAACTCGGTAATTACCGAGTTGACTCGGTTTGGGTTGGGGCTTGTACTAGATTGGTTCATAATAATGGACTAGATCGGGGCTTAAAGGCATCAACTAGTTCGGTTCACATTGTTAAAGACTCGTTCGGTCCACATTGTTAATAACTCGTTCGGTTCATATTGACAATCACTCGTTCGGTCCACATTGAGAATCACTCGTTCGATTGCTTAAGGGTGGCCACTCGTTCGGTTCTCAAATACGTAGACTTGTTCGGTTTCAAAGAAATTACTCGATCGGTTCTCAATGACTTATACTCGTTCGGTGGTCCTCATCTGTTTTGTAGCTTTACCCAGGAAAAAAAAAACCAATGTCGACCTTTTCTTCTTGACTTCAAACCGATGACAAATAATAAGAAACCCATAAATAAGCCATGGACATAAGCTTGTAAATAAGCTCAAATAAGCTTGGAAATAAGCGAGAAAAATGACATGATCTGCTGTTACTTTAATGGATGAACAGGACCATAAAAAAAACTCATAAAAAATAAATCTTGCAACAAAAAAAATTTGTGGGTTTTTCTAGAAATAAGCCCACGAAAATAAGCTTAAATAAGCTATAAATAAGCTGAAACAGCCCACGAACACAACAACAGATCTGAAAGTGTGACTAGACCAAACGGATCATAAAGATAAATCTGACCCAAGAGTATGTAGTTATGGCTCTTGATACCAATTGTAGAAACATGTAATCTAATGATCAAACCAAGAACAAGAGTGAGATGTGGGTTGTGATGTTAGAGATAGAGAATGGATGGAAAATAAATGAAGTTTATTAAGATAGAATGTGAAAAATAGAACAGCCAACCCCTCTCTAAGGCTAGGAGAGGGCTTATATACTTACATAATGGCCGGCCCATGGGCTATGATGGGCTTTCCATAGGCCTTGGGCCGGACTAGATTACTAATCTAATCATTACACTAACTACGAGCTAAGACTTGTTACAACTTGGAAGTGACCGACACTTTTTGTGTTTCTAACACTATGTTTAAGCAATGGCAGAGCAAAAGTGTAAAAAAAATGTGTATATAAAAAAAGAGTGAAAAAATGTACGAGCTGCCATTTGCTTATGTTATGTTTATCATAGAGTCAAGAAAAAAAAGAGATGGATGTAGAGTTTTGTAGAGTTTGTATATCTTGTTCGAGTCTTTGGCTTAGCAACCAAATCAATGTGTATTCTTATAAATAATTAGCTAACACTTTCATTCCAAATTCACCCAAAAATCACTCCCCAAATGCATCTCATCCAT
Organism: Tanacetum coccineum; assembly: GCA_026074375.1. Taxonomy (NCBI): domain Eukaryota; kingdom Viridiplantae; phylum Streptophyta; class Magnoliopsida; order Asterales; family Asteraceae; genus Tanacetum; species Tanacetum coccineum. Next base: position 48,825 of record BQNB010033180.1, on the reverse strand, counting down.
TTTTGTTTCCATTAATGTTATCTTACACCTATACCTTACAACCCTTTAAAAGACCTGTTTGATAGTAATGATTAATACTTGCGCCTAGCGATGGAGGTTTGATCATTTATCAAGCCTATGGTAATTTATGTGCTATGACAGGTAATGAGTGTTAATTTTCCGTTTCCTATAGTTGTTATAATTTATTATACACCCGAGTGAAAGAGAGAATCCCAAACACTTATGTGAGGTGCTAGCATATGCTTTTCGTGCTTTTAATTACGAAGTCTAAAAGGTTGTGTTGTAAAATGCTTTTAAAGAGTAGGTTAAATGACTCCAATATTGCTATTGTTTAGGTAGAAAAACCCATTTGCTTGAGGACAAGCAAATCCCAAGTGTAAGGGTATTTGATGAGGTGTCATTTTATACACTATTTCAGGGCCATTTAACCCCCCTATATCATGAAAATATGCCCAGATTATGTGCTTAATCGTCTGTTTTTAGATTTTTAGCACTTGGATGGCATTTGGAGGAAATACACATGACTTTGGCTCATTTGGAGAAAAAACGGACAAGACTACGTACCTACACCAAATCTCTTGAAGAATCGTGCTCACAAAGTGTGGAGACAATGTCGCAGGCATAAAGCGACGCCGTCGTGATCTATCTAGTGACGGCGTCAGAAAATTGACGACAGTGTCAGGACGTAACCGAATTAAATCATACCTAGAAGATTCCATCTTGTGACGGCGTCGCTACTACAACTGGACGCCGTCGCAGCGATTTCTCTATATATGCAAAACCGAATTTAGGGTTTTGAGGGTGTAACTTTGTATAACTTTTGGGAGCCGAACCCTAAGTACTTTGTCAGCTTTTAGGCCGTCTTTAGGGATTAAAAATCCTATTGTAACTGACCTTAATCCATGTTTTAATCAAGTAAGATTGTTTATCTTTAATCATTCAATATGTCTATGTGTTGTTTGATTAATCTATGTTCTTGCTTGCTTTATAACATGTTAGGCTAAACCCTCCCTTGTATTTACTTATGATTGCATGAAAGTTAGATTGTAGATCCTTTTACTGTTGCTTCTTGTGATGAATGTGCGTGTTAGGATTTAGAAAACTAGCCGTAAGATATTAAATTGGCATAGACGTTTAGGGAAACGCGAAAAGTGTAGAAAGGATACCATCTGGTAACAGTCTTCATACTATCTTACTCCCAATATGGTTAACCCCTCTTAAGATATTTCAATTGCATTTAATATACTTTTAGGGGTTTTGTAATAGTCTTCATACTACCTTACTTGTACATTGTCCTAACGAAATATTAAATAGATGGCGGGTTCGTGTAATTCGTTCATGACCTAGGAAATACTTACACAGATCATCACGAGTGTGGCAAGGCAATATGATTAGGAGAAACAATCTAATGAGTAATGCATGATTAAGTAAATACAATATCTTATCATAAAGCTATCACCAATAGTATAGATTATATTTAGTATTAATTAATTAGTTAATCAACCAACCTCTCAAAACTATTGATTTTACCTCCTTTTTATAAAATTTAAAAATACAAAAATAATCTCTTTTCAATCTCGTAGATCTCGGCTAAGCCCTGTTCGAGCCTTCTCAACCTATTCCCTTAGAGAACGATAACAACCCTCGCACGAGTCTTGCCTATACTGCGCTACAACGATTAGGTACACTACCTAAGGAGTTGTAAAACTACTTGTTGATGCCTTTACGAGACCCGCATCACCGGCCGAAGCACGGTGTGGATGACGCCAAAAAAATTTGGGCTGCTAACCTCCTTCTCTTTGAAGCTATACTATTTGTACACTAATAATGAAATATCCTTCTGTTATCATTTTATCTGATATGTTATATTTCTAGGTTCAATAACCTATGTGTTGACTTTTCATTATATAATTTTGATCCATCCAGTCTATATGGAAACACCGGAGAAGTGCTTCAGCAATGTATGCGAACTTGATATAGTTCTCAATCTTGACAAGGTAGTTTTTGACCCATTACCTTTTTTTTACCTTCTTTACTTTATTGACTGGTTTGAGATGAAACATTACATTAATTGAAATGTTTTATAAGTAAATGAGTCAAAACTACCCCATCGGTTAAATAGCATGTGATAAGGATTGTACTGGATTAATCATGATTCTTTTATGCAGCTGCATATAATCTTAAACGAAATGATTCTCGGAGGTCAAGTTCTGGAAACTAATTCTGAAAAAATCATGCAAGCTGTTGAAGAAATTTCAAAGTAATCTCTCTAACTCTGAGTACAGTTAATACTACACATATTGCAATTTGAAATTTCATCAGCTTACTTAATTACTTTTTTATTAAATTATTTTAATATTCTTATTTACAGGTTGGAAAATGTCTCGGCTACTACCAGGGACGGATCCATAGTAAAAATATGAGGGGCACGTGCTCCCATGGCTTGTCGAAAAACTTGAGAATTTAATGTAATTTTTTTTGAGTAAACTGCAAAAATCATCCATGTGGTTTGTACTTTTTGACACTAATCATCCCTAACCGATATTATTGGCAATAATCATCTCTGAGCACTGAAATGTTCGGCAAAAATCATCCCTCACCACGAATTATGGAGGGTAATTATGTCATTTAAAACACACAGGGATGATTTTTGTCAAAATATGTTTAAACCAATAGATGATTTTTGCAGTTTTACAAAAAAACTAATATTCACAATTATAATTATTTTTTACTTTTTTATAATTAAATCATCACTTCATTATAATAATAGAATTTACAACAAATTAGAGGGGAGCGGAGATACTATCTGGGCCTTCACTCTTTTGCGTCAAAGGCGATATTATTATTATTATTATTATTATTATTATTATATTTATTTAATTCTATTATATTTAATTGTAATTTACTTATTTTATTATTATTATTATTATTATTTATTTATTATAAATCACTTTATTAGAAATTTAAGGGATTTATAAAAAATTATTGGGAAGCCGAGATATTATCTAGGCCCCCACTCCTTGATGTGTGTGTTTATCGCCTTTGACACAAACCATGATGGCTGATTGATGCGGCACAACGTAAACGTGTGAAGGGGAAACAAAATCAGCCATCCTGGTTTGTGTCAAAGGCGGAAGCCCCAGTCAGATAAACACACACATCAAGGAGTGACGGCCTAGATGATATCTCGGCTTCCTAATAATTTTTTATAAAATAAAATAAGTAAATTACAAATAAAGTGAATAATAATAATAATAATAATAATAATAATGAAGTGATGTTTATAAAATAATAATAATAATAATAATTGTAACATTAGTTTTTTTTAGTAATTGCAAAAATCATCCCTGTGGTTTAAACATATGAAGGGTAATTATGTCATTTAAAACACACAAGGATGATTTTTGCCGAACGTTTCATCACTCGGGGATGATTAGTGCCAATAGTATCGGTTAGGGATGATTAATGTCAAAAAGTACAAACCTAAGGGATGATTTTTGCAGTTTACTCTTTTTTTTAATTTTGACCTTTTTTCGAAAGTGCCCCCACTCAAAACTCAAATTGCCCCCCACTCACATACTAAAATCCAACATTCAACACTTTAAAACCTTATAAATCATTCGTCTCTAAGTAACAATACTCGATTTATCATTTCGATCCTAGTTTTTTCTTTCACATTTTATTGCTATTGTAAAAAAAAAAATTTGCCCCACTCAAGCTATTTTTCTAGGTCCGTCACCGGCTACTACCAAACTCATCTCAAAATCGTCCTCTCTTTTGTGGGGCTAAACACCAAACCTTTTATTCTGGAGCAAGTTACTGCAGAATCTCTGGAATTATTCAATTATAGGTATGTTCATAAGCGCGAACAATTGAATATCTACAGAAGTCTTTGGCAAGTTTTAGTTATGGTAAAGAAGGGACCAAACCCATATTAGGCCTTAACCTGTTTACCACCACACAATCTTTGTTATAAGTTGTCTCTTGTGTTTATTTATTGAATCCAATTGTTTGTTTGGAAAAAGTACCGGATATTACGATTATATTATGTCGTTTTACCATTGTTTACATACTTGATTGATTCCCCACACACAGTTCAACTATAAGTCATGATAGCCATGATGTTTGGTGGTGTTTGTTTTTTTATAAAAAGCCTCTTAACAGCCTCTTGATCTGACTCATTCAGACGCGCTTAGACATTTGGCTCATTAAGTGTGTTTGTTTTTTTTCTTTCGTTCAGACGCGGTCAGAGGCTGAAACACCTTAATCAACTAGATGTGGATTGGTGGGGGGGGGGGGGGGGGGGGGGGGGAAGGGGGGGGGGGGGGGGGGGGGGGGGGGGGGGGGGGGGGGGGGGGGGGGGGGGGGGGGGGGGGGGGGGGGGGGGGGGGGGTCTTGATACCTCTTATTAATGCTTCTTCATTCTATACCTTTTTTTTTTTTAGTTTTTTTTACTCTCTTCATTTTGTGAGATATTTTTTTTACTTTAATATTGATAATAGTTGAGAGAACTAACCCTTTTTTTTAAAAATATTTTTAATTGTTAATTGACAATGTTAAGTATATTATGAAATTTTATTTTTCGCAATCTTATGCTGTAGAGTAAATTAAAGTAACAATTTGCAAAATGATGAAGATGTTTAACCGCATGATAGTACAATATATAACTATTTAACGAGAATAAATTGCGACACAATTATTTTAAATGTTTTTTAAGCCACTTTTATTCCCACGTTGCTAAACTATGTTAATTTCATGATTAAAATGTTCTATATAATTTTTAAACATGTTTATGTTTCGTAAGAATAAAACTGATTTTAAATATAAAACTGATTTGTACTTTTATCGTTCTGACATTTAAAAAGTAAAAAAACAAACACTATCATTTGATTCAGATTCAGACATTTACGCCTCAGATTCAGATTCAGATGTACGAATCAGATTCAGATTCAGAGCCTCTTAATAACAAACATCACCTTAGTCTCACAAAGATGTCTCACATTTAACAAATATTCCATCTTAACTTTGAGATAAAAGTGTTGGGTTTTATAACCTAATTAACAATTAATTAACACGAGTACGCAGCGAAATAAATGATCACGTGTAGAACACAATAATTAACAAGATAGAAAACATATACCTTTTAGCACGAAACGATACACCGTTTAAAGGCAACCGTAAACACCGTCTTCTATATACGCGTGTGTATAATACTACGCGAAACCACCAAGAATCAAAGTATGATTCCTCTAAGCTTCCACACACTATACGTTCTTAGCAAATGACGAGGTATGCTAGTACTAGTAGTGTACAACAAACGTTCTTATTCGTCTCTTGAATTCTATCAACTTACGAACAATAATCACCAAAAGTGGCGATCGAATACAAAACAAAAAACCAAAAATGTTTGTTTCTTATTGTTCGATCGAATGAAGACAAACCAAAGATTCCAAATACTTTGAAGCCGGTTGACAAATAAGAAAGCACTAGTCGATTTTTTTTTAGTTTTTTTGTTTTTTTTCAAGTTACAAATAATGAAAGTATAACCATATATTTATAGTCTTTGTTACTTGGTGAGCAAGTAAGTCTCCTGCAAGAACTACTGCATTTTATTATCAATAAAGCAATTTTCTCCTCACTATTAGATACGTAGTGGAGGATGTGATGGATGTAAGCGTTAGGCTTTAGAAAAACTAGCCATAGATATTAAATTGGCTAGAGGCTAGGACACGCGAGTGATGTAGTAAGGTTACCATCGATAACAGTCTTATACTATCTTACCCTATATGGTTAAATCTCTGCTGTAAGGTGTTTTAAATGCATGTAATATACTCTTAGGAGCCCTTGTATAGTCTTCATACTACCTTACTTGTGCATTGCCTTAATAGAATATTACATAGACGGCAGGTTGTGTTAATTTGTTCATGACTAGGAATACTTCCACAGATTCATCACAAAGTGTGGACAAAGCAACATAATTTGGAGAAACTTAATAGGGGTAATGCATGATTAAGTAAATACGGTTCGCTTACCATATAGTTATCACAAAGTAGTTTCGATTTATATTTAGGTTTATATTCTTCAAAATACAAATAAGAGTCTTCTTCATCGTAGACTTTGTTAGTTTCTGTTCGAGGCCTGCCCAACCTATTCTCATAGACAAGATGACAACCCCTGAGTCTTGCTGCTGATAGAAATAATGGCTAAAAACGTTATTAATATTTTTCGACCGCTTGTACGTTTTGATAATTTTTTTTTTTTTTTAAAACACAAATGTAAAATGTCTATGTAAAATTAAACGTAAACAAGTAATTAGTCGTAATTTTTCATTTCGAAAATTAATCACTTAAAGGTATGAATAAATAAATGCTTAATTTATTTGTGATCAAAGGAATGTTTATTTTTTTTCTAAACCTTATATATTTATAAAATGTAACAAACAGTTTTAAAACTTATACAAAACATTTTTGGTATTTACAAGAAATGTTTTATTCAAAATACAGATTTTGAATTCAAATTTTCTCCCTAAAAATAAATAAAACTGATCCAGAAAACACCTCCAATGGAAAAGACAAAAATGGGAGCGTCCTACTATGGGCGGCCCCCTTATAGGTATGTGCGGCCCCCTTAGTGATAAGGGGGCCAGAATAGGAGCTAAAGGGGGGGCCATGTAAAATGGCTCCCAGCTCTGCCTATAAATAGTGGACTGCTCCCCACAGATTTTTCACCTTTTGCACTTATTTTCTTTCTGTTTTAAATCAGTTTATACATCTCCAATAATCCTTTGATCATTTAATCTTAAGCTTTTATTTCTAAGTGATTCAAGCTTAGATCCGCAAGTGCAAAATAAGAATACTTCTAGTCATCAAGATACAAAGTATTATAGCTTAGTTGGTATTCACGTAACATAGTTACGATTGTGTTGTATCTTGTAATTCATCTATATCTTATGTAATTGTGTGTAATAGTTAGATCGGGTTGATCGTGTTAGTATTTAGGTGAAGTGATATCTTGTTAGTGTGGTTAGTATTTTAGGCCTCAAAATACAAGTGTGTGGTAGATTGGTTCTAGTTAAGATTATGACTCTATATTTGGCTGCCAAAAATTGGTGTAAGCTACTTGTGTACAGTTTTCTCCGCCTAAAGGGAGTTTGTTGATATAGTGAAGAGAACTCTCGAGTTGGGTACTCGAGGAGTGGAGTAGGAGATGAGGTAGTTCGTTACCGAACCACTATAAATCTGTGTGTTGTGGTTTGATCTTTCTAACTCTTATCTCTTGTCTTGCAAATTTACATTATTACTTATCGTCATTTATTTACTTAACTAGATTGTTCATATTGTGTGTACATTGAGATCACATAAAATAGAATCTAACTTTTTATATACAAATGTCATATCAAATTAAAAAGCGGTAAACTATTCACCCCCCCCCCCCTTTAGTTTCCACAATTGGTATTAGAAGCCACGTCAAACAAGATTTTTAAAATAAATTATATTTTAAAACTTGAATCGATCTATGGAATCGGAAAAATATTTAGAAGGGCAATCTATATGCAAAGACCACCACTATTTGAAAGTGATGGATTTATTTTTAGAAAAAAATAGATTAAAACTTATGTGGAAATCAAAGATTGATTCTTTGGAATAGTTATTATCTATGGTAATATTTCCTCCTCTTTAAAAAAAAAATTCTATAAGAAACTAAAAAGGGTAATACCATTTGACAAACAAAGCGATGATCTTAAAAAGAAACTTGCTAAAAATAATGAAGCTAAAATGGTAATTTATAATGCTTTGCCACGTAAAGAATACGAAAGAATTTTTATGTGTAAAACCGCAAAAGAAATTTGGGATACTTTATTAATCACTCACCAAGGTAATAGTCAAGTCAAGGATAACAAAATAGATCTTCTTGTTCAACAATATGAACAATTTACGATTCCGGAAGAGGAATCGATAGATAATGCTTTTGCTAGATTTAACACTATCATTACTAGTCTAAAAGCACTTGATGAAGGTTTTTCTAGCAAGAACTATGTTAGGAAATTTCTTAGGGCACTTCATCCTAAATGGCGCGCAAAAGTCACGGCTATTGAAGAGTCGAAGGATTTGACATCACTATCACTCGACGAACTTATCGGCAACTTGAAAGTATATGAAGTGATAATAAAGAAAGATTCTGAAATGGTCAAAGGCAAAAGAGAACAAAGTAGATCTCTCGCTTTGAAGGCTAAAAAGGAATCTAGTGATGAAGAAAGTTCGACCTCCGATAGTGAAGACGAAGAGTATGTTATGGCCGTGAGAGACTTCAAGAAGTCTTTCAAAAGACGAGGAAGGTTTGTAAGACAACCACGCGATGAAAAAAAGTCGTTCCAAAGAAGTAAAGATGACAAAAATGGTAAAAAAATGAAAACATTTTAGATGCGGAGATCCAAATCACCTCATCGGATAATGCCCAACGCCACCAAGAAGCAAGAACCAAAGGGATTTTGTCAGAGGAACATGGAGCGATAGTGGGGAAGATGAGGAAGAAAAGACTAAAGGTGAAACTTGTCTTGTAGCTCAAGCGTCTAATGAGGTATCTTTCAAAACCGAATTTTATAGTGATGATTTATCGTCAATAGATGAATTAGACCTAGATAGTGAATATAATCGATTATGCAAATTAGGTCTAAAATTTATGTCTAAAAATAAGTCACTAAAACTAATTAAAAATAGGCTAAAAAATAAGGTACTCGAATTAAAAGAAAAAGTGTCTCGATTAGAGAAAAACAAAATGGTTAATCTTGGATGTAAAACATGTCAAAATATTAAAAATGAAAACGAAAAACTTAAGGAGGAAAATGCTAAGTTTTCAAAAACCATCCAGAGACAAATCGGGTCTAGGATTTAACTCGGGCGAAGCATCAACAAGTGGAATTAAACAAATAAATTTTGTAAAATCACAAGAACTTGAAACCAGGTCTATTAAAGAAAAATTTGTCGAATTAAATTCAAGTTCGAAACCCAAATATATAATTGTAAACAATATTAAAGTTCTCGTTGCAAGTGACGATGAAGTAAAAAGTTTTTTATAAACCATCTTTAAACCCGGAGTTGGATTTACCAAACCCGAAGTAAGGTCAAAAACTCCATTACCAAAAATAAATAATAGTTCTCATCCTCGGTCTAAAAACCACAACCTAGGAGAAATCAAAATAGACAAAACTACTCAAATACATATCCCACAATGTGGAATAATTCCCAACAACTAAACTATGCTCTTAGGGAAGTTGTCCACCTTTTATGCACCCAAATCAAATGCATGATATGCAAAGGATGTATGATACTAACAATTTCAGACCCATGAGATATTGGAGACCAAATATTTAAATTATTATGTTATTTAAATAGATATGCTTGGGAATTAATTTGGAGCCCGACGAGTGGATTAAAGATAGTGGATGCTCAAAACACATGACGGGTAACCAAAAGCTATTCTCTACAAACAAAGCATACACCGAAGGTAACATTATTTTCAAAAGTAATTTACGTGGTAACATCATAGGCAAAGGTACGATTTCTCATGACTCCCTCATTATTGAAAATGTTGAGCACGTAGATAATATAAATTTTAACTTGCTAAGTATTGATCAAATATGTGATAATAAGTGCAAAGTAATATTTATCGAACACGATAGTGAAATAATTAAAGACAAAAAAGTCACAGGTAGAGGAATTAGAAAATGAGGCTTATATATGATGAAACTAGGAAATAAACCAGAAGATAAAATATGTCTTGCAACCTTAGATAAAAATTACACCTTATGGCATAGGACATTAGGTCACACAAATATGCAATTAATTCAATCTCTAGTGTCTAAGGAGTTAGTTAGAAATCTACCTAAGCTTAAATTTGACCGATATTTTATGGCGCATGCAAAATTGGAAAGCAAGCTCATGCTAGTCACAAAGCCAAAAATATAGTCTAGACGACTAGATGCTTATAACTATTACACATGGACTTATTCGGCCCTTTCGACATACGGAGTTATAGAGGAAATCGTTATACCTTAGTAATTGTATATGACTACTCTCGATTTACATGGACTAGTTTTTTAGGAAATAAAACCGAAGCTTTCGAAAAATTTGAAATATTTAGTAAAATGATTCAAAACAAATTAGGATGTTCCATAGTGTCAATTAGAACGGATCATGGTCAGAAATTTGATAATAAAGTACAATTCGAAAACTATTGTGACTCTAATGGGATTACTCACAATTTTTCCGCTCCTCGTACTCCACAATCAAATGGGGGAGTAGAAAGAAAGAATCGTACTCTACAAGAAATGAGTAGGACTATCTTAAATGAACAATCCATTCCATAAAAATATTGGTGTAACGCGGTCGACACATCAACTTATATAATCAATAGAATTTCAATTAGACGCATTCTAGGAAAAACTCCATATGAATTATTAAAAGGTAGGAAACCTAATCTTAACTACTTTAAAGTATTTGGAAGAAAATGCTTCATCCTTAATACAAAAGATTATCTCACCAAGTTTGACCCAAAGTCTTACGAACGTGTTTTCTTAGGATATTCGCAAAATAGTAAAGGCGATATAATACTTAATAAACAAACCATGAAAGTCAAAGACTCCTTAAATGTGACATTCGATGAAACTCCTCCCCTGCCTAAAACATCGCCTTTGGAGGATGATGACTTAGTCGAAGAAGAAGCTATTAAGGTTAATGAAACAAGACCCTTAGGCAATGATGCCGAAAATAAATCCTTAGAAAACAATGAAATCATTAATATTAAAGAATCTAAGAGTCATCCACTAGAAAATGTTATTAGTAACTTGTATCAAAGAACTCTTAGATCACAAGCTCAAGACAAAAGTAATTTCTTTTGTTTTCTTTTAACCATAGAACCTAAAAATATAAATGAAGCTTTAAAAGATAAAAGTTTGGTAATTTCTATGCAAGAAGAATTAAACCAATTTATATCAAATGATGTTTGGGAATTAGTCCTAAATCCTAAGGACATGACCATTATTGGAACTAAATGGGTATATAGAAATAATCTTGACAAAAATGGTGTCGTGTCTAAAAATAAAGTTAGGCTAGTCGCCCAAGGTTACAATCAACAAAAAGGAAGTGATTATGACGAAACTTATGCACCCGTAGCTAGATTAGAATCCATAAGAATTTTATTAGAATACGCATGCGCACTAGACTTCAAATTATTTCAAATGGACGTGAAGAGTGCATTCCTTAATGGTTTTATCAATGAGGAGGTTTATGTTGCACAACCTCCGGGATTCATTGACTTTGCAAAACCTAATCATGTTTATAGACTCAAAAAAAGCGCTCTACGGACTTAAACAAGCTTCTAAAGCTTGGTATGATAGATTAAAAGCCTTTCTTATTAAACATAATTATACTATGGGAATGGTAGATAACACACTCTTTACTAAAAAGAAAAAGTCTAATCTCATAATTGTTCAAATATATGTCATATTTGGCTCAACTTGTCAAGAATTATGTGATGATTTTGCCAAGATCATACACTATGAATTTGAAATGAGTATGATGGGCGAACTAAATTTTTTCTTAGGACTACACATAAAACAATTAGAAGATGATATATTCTTCAATCAATCAAAATATATAAAATAAATGCTTAAGAAATTTGGATTATAATATTCTAAGCCAATGAAAACTCCTATGTCTACAAAAACAAAACTCACGAAAGACGAAGAAGGTGAGTTCGTGGATAATAATAAATATAGAGGTATGATAGGTAGTTTATTATACTTAACGGCATGTAGGCCCGATATCATGTTTAGTGTTTGCCTTTGTGCACGCTTCCAAGAGGATCCCAATACCTCTCATCTAGAAGCGGCTAAACGTATTTTTTGATACATTAAAGGCACTACGCACTTTGGATTATGGTATCCTAAGGGGTTCGGTATAGAAACCGTAGTATATGCCAACTCTGATCATGCGAGAGATTATGTGGACCGAAAAATCACTAGGGGTATTTATACGTTTATGGGATGTTGTTTAACATCTTGGTTTTCAAAGAAGCAAACCGCTCTTGCTATATCTACTACCGAAGCTGAATACGTAAGCGCCGGAAAGGCATGCCAACAAGCACTATGGATTAAACAAGCTCTCGTTGATTATAGCATTCGTCTCGACGACATTCCTATAATGTGTGACAACAAAGGAGCAATAGATTTAAGCAAAAACACCGTTCAACATTCGCATACTAAACACATACAAATTCGTCACCATTTCCTTCACGACAATGTCTAAAAAGGAAATATCTCCATCGAAAAGGTTCCATCGAAAGACAACATTGTCGACATTCTAACTAAACCTCTTAAATGAGAGTCGTTCAATTACTTGCCTCTAGTCTAGAAATGATGGAACAAAATGACTAAAACTCTTAATTAATTAATTATAATACCACGACTATATTAGGAAAATAATCCGTCAGATGGGCGGCCCCTTTAACTCTAAGGGGACAGGCCACGCTAACATAGGCGGGCCCCTTATCACTAAGGGGGCCGGCCATCTAATAGAATGAATATTTTTCCCCCCCTCTTAAAACCAAAAACAAACACACCCCCAAAACTGCTACTGCAAATGACGAACATAACCTAACCAAAATACCATAATACCATCTAAAAACTCAATCTCAATAACAAAAATTGTAAGTAACTTCAATTATTCTTCTCTCAATCTTGTGTCTATGACTTAATTTTGCATAAAATCAAAATTTGAGAATTTTTCATATTTTCTATTAGTCATAATTCTTAGATAAACAATATACTACTATTTGTTCTTCCCATATACATATAGTAATTGCATATTTATAAACACTTGATTTTTCACACAACTTTAATTTCCCAATCGAGAAAATTAGAAATAAATATTTACATATATAAATATGAAACCCTAATTTATTTTTTCAAAAACTTCTCACAACAGGAAATCATAACAAAAAAAAATTAATGTTCTATATATTGTTGATATTTGCTAAAAACTTTTTTCATCCCCCAAAACACCCCAAAAAAACGATGATCTCATACTTATGATTCCCGGAAATATATAAATCCAATATATATATTTGACATTCTTGTTGAGCAAAATTAAATCAATGAGCGTTGTGGATTAATTTCTTTTGTTTCTTTAGTTTAGAGTCGAAATCAATGTTACTCCCACAATTTTTGCACTAGGCACTACACTAGGAGTATGAAATCCAAATCACAAACACGAACATATATAGTTGTGACTTGTCTTAATTTTTATGAAAAATATGTCAACTCGTTCCTCAAAACAAGTTGATTTGACAAGACATACACATTAAACAGTAAATTTTTCCAAACATTACATTCCTCAATCACAAGTAAAATTTACGGATTACCTCTCATAACATGAACTTTAGTGGTGTAGTCTTATGACTTACTAATCATAAAAGTGTTATGTAACATACCTATTATTTGTTATTTTATCATAATGTAAACGTTGTCAAATTGACATAGGCCTTATCAATAATTTCGTGTTAGTTATATTAGTTCACTCAATTTGATTTGCATTATAACTTTGTTTCATACTTGTTTATAGAGATTAGTCATGCTTGCTATAAATAGGTCTTGCAACAAAATGGACACTAAACTATCCATCTTTTTACAGTTTTCTGCAAAAAGACAAAAACCTAGAAAATCTGGGCTCTCCTAGGTGGCGCCCCCTTTATTAATAAGGAGTTCGGGCCACATAGATAAAGGGGCAGCCACTACAACACAAAAAATATTATTAATTTTCTTCTTTTGACCTCCTTTTGCCTAGACCCAGCTATACTTTCTCTAAACTCACAAACATTCATTAGATTTGTATTCTAACAATGTCCATCTATCTTTAAATCATCTCATTCTCCTAGTATAAATTAGTCCTCATCTTCACCATTCTGATCTCATTCAAATCATTATGTCATCCCCTAAAAACTCCCTATCCAAACTCTCCAAGAAACCTAAAATTTTCATAAGACCCGTATGGAGAAAGAAGTTAAACTATTGCAACTCATCCAATGTAGATGAAGTTGACATACCTACACCAATGCCTAAACTACCATCTCCTTACAATGAACTTTCAAAAGAAAGCTCTCCCATAGCACCCTCTAACCATGCTTCACCTCAACAGCACTCACCTCCAATCATTGATCCCTATGTTGATGCTGTCTTGCAATCAAATCAAAACCATAATGAAACTCAACCTCAACTACCTCTTTCTCCAACTCGAGAAATGCTCATTGATGACATAAATCAACTTCAAGATTTATCAAACCTTCTAGCAATGCATCTCTCAAATCATACCACTAATCCAACACCATCCACACCAATCTTGCCTTACACCATCACTTTCGACCAAGTTGAACATCATGTCGGCTATTGCCTATGTTGTCGCTACAACCAAGCTCAATTCTTGGCCATAAGAGAAGATCTCAATTGGATTGAATTTCTTCTTACACGACCTCAACCACCACTACAAATTCAAAGGGGCCATCCACGAACAGCCACCTTCGCACCAAACTTTCCACTAACAACAAACTAGCCATGTTATATGCTTAGTATTTTCTCGCTTTCAAATAAACGATTAACCCATCCTTTTGCAAGCAAGACCTATGGAATTCTAGGAAAATTAAGACTTTTGTAGTTTCTATTCATGTATGATGTATTATGCTTCAAGCATAATATTTAGACTTAATGTATACATGTTGTAATATTGTGTTTCATACATAATATTTTATGTTTAATGAATGCACTTATGTTCCTCTAGTAGTTAATTATTTTTTTTCATGGTTGATTTCTATCAATGTAGTTGAGCTTTGTTAATTGTCAAGTATTGTAACCATACTTGAATATTTTTTCTTTGTCTTTGCTATATGTTAGAAATATTGGTCTTGTTCCTTTAACGTGTTTTTGTAGCAAAGTTACCATAGCTCGATTCCTTGGTGTCCTCAAACGAGGGGGAGCACACATCAAGGGGGAGCATTTCTTCCGTCGGATTCACATTGATTTATCGACGAAGGCCTTTTTGATTCTACAAAAAGGGGGAGAAATAAAATAAAACTCACTAAATACTTGTTTAAAAATAATTTTACATCTAATGAGTTTAGATTTTGTAATCATCAAAAAGAGGGAGATTGTTGATAGGAAATAATGCCTAAAAACGTTATTGATATTTTCGACTTCTCTACGTTTTGATAATCACAAAATGTAAAAATGCTCTATGTAAAATTAAACGTAAACAAGTAATTAGTCGTAAATTTTCAATTCGAAAATTAATCACTTAAATGTATGAATAAATAAATGCTTAATTTATTTGTGATCAAAGGAATTTTTATTTTTCCTAAACCTTGCATTTTTATAAAATGTAACAAACATTTTTAAAACTTATAGAAAACCTTTTTGTATTTATAAGAAATGTTTTATTCGAAATAAATATTTTGAATTCAAATTTTCCCCCTAAAATTGAATAAAACGGATCCAGAAAACACCTCCCATGGAAAAGACAAAAATAGGAGCGTCCTACTATGGGCGGCCCCCTTATAGGTATGGGTGGCCCCCTTAGTGATAAGGGGGCCGACAATGGAGCTAAGGGGGCCGTCTTTGTAAAACGGCTCCCAGCTCTGCCTATAAATAGTGGACTATTCCCTATAGATTTTTCACCTTTTGCGCTTATTTTCTTTCTGTTCAAAATCAGTTTATACATCTCCTACAATCCTTTGATCATTTAATCTTAAGCATTTGTTTCCAAGTGATTCAAGCTTAGATCTTCAAGTGCAAGAGAAAAATACTTCTTATCGTCAAGCTACGAAGTATTATAGCTTAGTGTTTACGTAACGTAGTTATGATTGTAGTGTATCTTGTAATTCATTTATATCTCTTATGATTGTGTGTAATAGTTAGATCGGGTTGATCGTGTTAGCACTTAGGTTAAGTGAATCCTTTGTAAGGGTGGTTAGTATTTTAGGCCTCATAATACAAGTGTGTGGTAGATTGGTTCTAGCTAAGATTAGGACTCGACATTTGGCTTAGTGTCGAAAATTAGTGTAAGCTACTTGTGTACGGTTTTCTCTGCCTAAAGGGAGTTTGTTGACATAGTGAAGAGAACTCTCGAGTTGGGTACTCGAGGAGTGAAGTAGGGCAAAGAGGAGATTCGTTACCGAACCACTATAAATCCGTGTGTTGTGGTTTGATCTTTCTAACTCTTATCTCTTGTCTTACAAATTTACATTATTACTTATTGTCATTTATTTACTTAACTAGATTGTTCATATTGTGTGTACATTGAGATCACATAAAATCGAATCTAACTTTTTATATACAAACGTCACATTAATTTAAAAAGCGGTAAACTATTCAACCCCTCCCCCTTCTAGTTTCCATAATTTAACCTCTAAAATCATGCAAATATGCCCAAATAATATATTTAATCGTTTCTTTTTGTTATTTTAGCATTTGGGAAGCATTTGGAAGAAAAACACGTGACTTGGGCTCGATTCGAGGAGAAACTTGATAAAATTTAATATTGTGTCTTCACATGTCGTGGAGACGGCGTCAGGATTTACTCTGATGCCGTCAATGTTAACAAGTGACAATGTCACCAAACTTTATGACGACGTCAAAGTTGCCGACAAGAAGAAGCCCATAGAATATTCGGCGGGCTAACGGCGTCAGGAAACCCTAGTGACACCGTCAAGACCCAAAATCTATATATAGAACCCTTTATTTTTCATATTTGTGGTGGAAAAATGTGGAGTATGCGTGTGATAACTTTGTAGCAGAGGTTTTGATCTTTTTTAAGGGTTTTTAACCCTTTGGTACTCATTGTAACTCCATGTTCAACTGAAGTGAAGTTCTTTATCCCTTTTAATCATTCAATATGTCTATGTGTTGTTTGATTAATCATTCTTCGCTTTCAATTAACATGCTTGGCTAAATTAATTTGTGTTTGCTTATGATTGTATGAAACCTAGTTTATTACTCCCTCTGTCCTAATTTATTTGTCCTTGTTTGACTTTGTGTCTTTCCTTATCAACTTTGACCTTAAATAAAAAAAAATTATGTTATATAAGACTTGATGAAAACTATACCAATGGAATATACATTTAAAACTTAATCCATTCATATATTTTGCATCATATACTAAATAACACAAACAAAATTATTTAAGGTCAAATTTGATAAAGAAAGACCCAAAAAGTCAAACAGGGACAAGTAAATTGGGACGGAGGGAGTATCTCTTTTATTATTGCTTCTTGTTAGTGGTGTTTGTATTAGACTTTAAAAAACTAGCTATTTGATCTTTATATCATAGCATAGACGTCCAGGGAAACGCGATTAGGTTAAGAGGATACCCATATTCTAGATCTTCATATCTAGTTTACCGTAAGGGTGGATTCCTAGTTAAGTATTTATTGCGCGTAAATTTACTATTGGACGTGAGCGGTCTCTGCAGGTAACCACTGTCTAGGTTATCACGTAGATAGCGGACTTGACCAACCCGCTGCCGAATTAGAGGAATACTTACACATTAGACTAACGAGGGTGACGAGCAATAAAACTAGAGAGAACGACTAGGGAGTACTACATGATTAGGTGAACACATGTGTTTAACCATACGAGTTTTTTCATCACTTTACTTTTTTGCATAATTAGAATATAATTAGGAGTAGTTTAATCAACCCCTATTCAAACCCGATATTTTACTTGCTTTCATAATATATAAAAACACAAAAATAATCATCCCTCATCTTTAGACCTTAGTAAACATACGATTCGAGACTACCTAAACTATTCTCTTAGAGAACGATCAACCCCTTGAGTCTTGCCTATGCTACCCTTAGAGGGTTGTAAAACTTTTGCGTGGTGCAACCCGCCACACATCAAGTTTTTGGCGTCGCTGCTGGGGAATAGTCTAGGTTTCGGATTCTATCTAGATTAGGTCTATTCACTAGATTCCTATCGAGTGAGATTTTCTTTTCTTTTTAGAGAAGCTTCCTTTTAGTTTATCTTTTCTTTGTGCCTCGATGTCAAAATCTTTGTTTTCTAGTTCAAACTTTCAGGATAGTGAATTTGATGTTAAAGAAGGCCCAAGAAGCAACCAAGAGTTTTTCTCTATTGAGAAGTGCTCATATCATATTAAATAATTATACGGCTAGAAATACGTAAGTCTATGGGGTTACAAACGTATACACTGAGGTATTACCAGTTATAATGTATTTCATATATTTATAGTAATTACATTATTTATATTAATTATAATTCACAATTCGCTTAAGTTATATTAGAATTTGTTTTGACATAATCTTATAACTGATCGGCGTAAAAGTATCAGTAAAAAATAAACCTAATTACCTTATACTAGATAGGGCAAGCAGGTATCGAATCTACGAGGAGTATGTGATTATAATTAAA
>BQNB010033180.1:0-25554 GCA_026074375.1 Tanacetum coccineum | reverse complement strand
TGCATCTTTTCATATTTTTTTTATCTATTTTACTCATCTCCTATGGCTTATCAAGTCATTATTTACTCTACATTAGGGATGAGCACGGTACCATTTTGGTACCGTACCGGCACCGTTTACGAGGTACCGTATTTTTTCCCGACCCAAATATGTAGTCCCGATCCCGGAACCGAAAGGCATATCGGTACCGGTACCGGTGCCAGTGCCGGTACCTTGTAAACCGGTACTAAACCGAAAAAAGTACCGTTAGGAGAAAATGTATATGTAGGAGATGCATATATCAGCAAGTGTACCAAGAACAATTAGAGACCTAGCTTCCTTTGATGTAATCCAAACTTGTCCAACATAACCAGGTATTGCAATATTTCATATGAATAAATGAGACAATATGATCAAATTGAGTCAGATTGGTCTACACACCTTTTGTCTTTTTCTTTTTTTTAACCAAGATGATTAAAGCATACTACCTGAAATAAAAGGCCATTTCAACGTGTTTAGCCCATTTGGTTAACTCTTTTCAGCTAAAGAATTGTTTCACCCATTCATTTGTTGAAACCATGCACAACATAATGTGAGTCAACTTGCTCGTAAATGAACAGATATTACTAACGAAATTGTTCATGACTTCATGTGTTCCCTATCAATCGAGTTAGGTGTGCAACCAACCAGAAATTGTTAAACAGTAATAGGGTAAACAGTTTAGTAAACATTTAGTGCTTTCTAATAGGCTAAAACAGTTTAGTACAAAAAAACATTTAGCCTCTTTGTATTACGGTACCAAACTCGGGAATTCCCGTCTTGGTACCGTACCGTTTTTTCGGTACTCGTGCTCATCCCTACCAGGGAGTGAAATTTTAATCTTGAATTTTTATTTGATATTTTGGTTATTAGCATTAGATTAGATCTAAACCCTATGATTAGTGTAATTTAGATTAGTGTATAATTCTGTTTATTTTGTATATTTGCTTGTATATTTGTTAGCTTAATTGTTTTGTGTGTTTATTTGTTTTCTAATACACTGTTCTGGTCGATAACCTGATACGGCGTATCCACTTCCATTGAATACGGCGTATCTAAGTTTAATACCAATACTGCGTATTCATTTAACAGATTAATACGGCGTATTCAAATCAATTGAATACAACGTATTAGCCATCTAATACAATAACAGAACTGGTTTTTCGCATTCAGTTTCCATATATTTGTGTTTTCTTTCTTCCGAGCCTATCCTACTGATTGTTTATCCTTTGTTTCAGGTAGTGTATGACAAGGATTTCTATAAAGGAACTATTAACCTTTTAAAAGCCAGAACAAGAATTCCGATCATCTAGGAAACTTGTCAAGACACTAAGTCTTGACAAATCAAGGTCACCCATAGATCTATTTTTTGATTTAGAAGAAAATTACGAGGAAGAAGTTGTGAAAACAATGGCGGAAACCATGGAACAATACATGAGCAAAACCCAAGGTGACTATGGATCGGGAATTGCTAGGCCTAAAATCGATGACAAAGATCACTTTGAACTAAAAGGCCAATTTCTTAAGGAATTACGAGACAACGCCTTCAGCGGTTCAGATCATGAAGATGCAAACGAATGCATTGAGATAGTTCTTGAGATTGTTGACTTATTCCATGTTCCTAATATTACCCAAGATCAAATAATGCTTTGAGTCTTCCCTATGTCCCTAGCTAGAGCCGCAAGTCTTTGGCTTAGAAATAAACCGTCTGGTTTAATTAAAACTTAGGAAGATCTAAAGATAAATTTTCTAAGCAAGTATTGCCCACCTGCTCGAACTGCAAAGAAAATGGAGGAGACCAACAACTTTTTAACAACAACCTGATGAAACCCTTTGCCAAGCATGGGATAGATTTAAAGAATTCTTGATGAAGTGCCCTCAACACTACTTGGCATAGATGCAGAAGATGATCTTGTTTTACAATGGATTGGATGTTCCAACTAGACAGATTCTTGATTCAAAAGGTGCCATACCAACTAAGACAGCTGTCGATGCAAAAGTAGCCGTCCAAGAGATGGCAAAATACTCTCAAAAGTGGTACAATGGAACAACTAGGACAAGAAGTACTAAAACTTTTGATGGATTGGCTGCAATTCAAGCTCAACTCAACAATCTTGGAAGGGAAA
The DNA here is from genome assembly GCA_026074375.1 of Tanacetum coccineum. Taxonomy (NCBI): domain Eukaryota; kingdom Viridiplantae; phylum Streptophyta; class Magnoliopsida; order Asterales; family Asteraceae; genus Tanacetum; species Tanacetum coccineum. The sequence goes on along the minus strand of BQNB010033180.1, from coordinate 23,410 downwards.
TCAAGAAGGTGAATGACAAGGTTTATGCTGCCCAAGTGAGATGTAAACAATGTAAAGGACCCCACTACACCAAATACTTTCCGCTCAAAGAAGAAGGTAAAACCCTTGAATAAGCTTATTATACTCAGTTTGGTACACCTTTCCAAGGAGGGCGATATAGAGCAGCAGCTCTAGGATTCTACCAAAGAAATAATGCGAATCCTTCGTATCAAGAACGAAGACAATCAATGGAAGAATCACTGAGAAAATTTATGAGTGAATCAGCAAAGAGACATGAAGAAAACTCCAACTTAATCAAAGAAATTCGGGCTTCCACTGACGCTACCATCAGAAACCAAGGAGCTTCGATTAAAACTTTGGAGATTTAAATCGGGCAAATGAGCAAGGTACTACATAAAAGAGGATTTGGAAGTCTACCTAGCTCTACTAAAACAAACCTGAGGGATCATGGCGTATCGGATCTTCCGAATACGCCGTATCGGCCCAACAGAACAGTAGGGTGCTGTTCGAGTCAAGATGAACGACTATTCTGTTTCTAAGTCGTTTGAAAGATTATTACTGTGATGAGAATAAGGGATCATATGAACTGTAATTCTTGGAAGCTAACTCATATAAAGCTTCACATATCAACAATTCCATACCCCAAAAGGAGAAAGACCCAGGAAGTTTCACTTTACCTTGCTATATTAATAATGTTTGCTTTAATAATGCCCTTGCTGACTTAGGAGCTAGCATAAGTGTCATGCCTCTCTCAACCTACCTTAACTTAGGTTTAGGTGAATTAGCTCACACTAAGTTGACGGTTGAATTAGCAGATAGGACAATGAAATATCCAAACAGAATTGCTGAGAATGTACTAGTAGGAGTTGGTAAGTTTGTTTTCCCCGTAGACTTCATAATACTAGATATGCCCAAGGATGTCAAAGTGTCCTTGATCCTCGGAAGACCATTTTTATCTACCCCCTACGCTAAGATTGATGTGTTCAAAAGAAAGATTACTTTGAGGGTAGGGGATGAGAAAATTATTTTTAAAAGTATGAAACATGCTAGTAGTTTGATTAACAGGGTCTACATGTTAGGTTTAAGAGAACGTATGGAACTTCATTTAGAAGTTAGGCTAATGGGAGAGACTTTTGTGTTAAATAGATCATTAGACCCTTTATATAGAGATTACATCAAATTAAATGATCTTAATGTACCATTAGAACTTAGTAGAGATCAAGTTGATGATTTGATGCCCACCATTGAGGAAGGTGAGGTAATTGATGAGCCAATGATTGACATAATCAAGACTAGGAATAATGAAAGTTTTGACGAGTACCTTAGTTTTTGTGACTTTGACTGGAAGATCCATATTGATTGTGCCTACAACTTAAGATTTTCGTGCATGATAGGTTTCGAGCATGTAAATGCTAATTTTTTTCCTAATTTTATCCGTTAATGTTATGTCTAGGGAGTTCTACAATTCTATAATAAAGGACAAAGTTGAATACAAAGGAAAGAACGTAGTCGGAACTTTTATGAATGTACCTATTTTTGTCGGAAATTTTTATGTCGTAACTCATTTTGCAGTAGTGGAAAATATGGATGGCTACCGAGATCAAGACATGGGAGATATCATCTTTGGAGAACCATTCTGCAAAGCTTCGTAAGAAGGTTTGATGGGTTAATCACTATCCATAATGGCAATGATTACGTGACTTACCAAATGGCGCGGTCACATCCAAGGTTTAAACATCTATCCAATGCCCAATGCAACAAGATCAACCGGTTACTAAAGGTGAGTTTGCACGATAAGCTGAATGGAATCTCGCATCCATACCAGAAACTCAAAAGTTTCTACAAGGGGGTCCTGAACTTAGGACCAGAATATGTCCGAGATGCGATGATGGAAGAATGGCTCACACGCGGGCACATAAGCGTGCATGAGATGGAGTGAAGGAAGCTGAATAAAAAGTCTAACCTAAAGACTAGCTGAAAGAAAAGTGCTTCCCGGGAGACAACCTGGATTGTTATTTATTTTTATCGAGTCTGTCTTCCCAGACATCAATATGGCGTAGCCACTCCATACCATACGGCATATTGAATGTCTGGACGTTATCAGTCCTTTATTTTTCTGCATTTAAAACTTTATTGTCAGCTCTGTCCATACGATGTATTCATGCACATGATACGGCGTATTTGGCAGACTTACCCGTATTGATACTTTTTACAGGTTTCTCTATACGGCGTATTCCGGTTTATGGATATGGCATATTGGTCCCCTATACAGTTTATTGTTTTTATTATTTATTAACCATAGGATACCCGAGATAGGATTTTGCATATTTTTTCTATAATCTTGCACAGGACCTCGCTGGAAAAGAAATCGACAAGGTTGGTGAAGTATCAATTATCTGGAATCCTATGTGTGTGTTGTAGTCATGCTGGTATCCAGACGCATTTACAACACACATTCTTGCTCATTAAATCAACATGGAGAATCTACCGAGCAAACATCAGGGGAGTTTCTCATTCTAATTCTTTTTAATTCCCGTTTTTAATGTTTTATCTATACAACAAGGACGTTGTATAATTCAAGTAGGGGGATGGGAATTAGAATGTATACTTGTCCTATTTTTCACATCAAAATGCTTAAATTATGCTCAAATTAAAAAAAATTCAAGCATACCTTTGTGAAATCCCGCACACAACAACCCTTATTAGATATTGTAAGGATTTAACCTTATCCATTTCCAAATGTTTACCCAAATTCTACAAAAATATGAGTGTGCCGGTGATGTTGTAAACTTTAGAACTTGGCTTGGTATATCTATTCGAGACCACAATAATGAGTACTATGGATTTAGATGGAGTAACTTGTTTAAATTGGAAAATTTCTAGGATTACACCCGAAAAGCCTTTACATGTTGTTTATTAACTAACTACACTGGTTAGTTAAATCCTGTATAAACCCTTTGTTTACTCTCATTATAAGAGTAAGATACCCCTAGAAAAACCTGTAGAGTCAATCCTTTAGGAATAACACCAACTGTTTGTTTCGTTACACCTTTACACCTTAGCCTACCCTGTTAGATTAAGTCCATTTATCAGTTGCTAGTTGCTTAAAGTGTAAAGTATATATTTCCTGTGTCTTGTGTCATTTTCTATCTCTGGTATGGTTGGGAAATTTGTACATTGCAAATGGGAATGTATAAAGTAGTCAAAACTCATGTATTTTTACTACCATCACAATTATTGGTACGTCCGAAGAATGAAGAATACACTGAGATTCGTAGTTATGTATTGTAAAAAATGAAAAATTAGAAAAAACGCAACAAAAAGAGGAGGAAAGTTTAGAGACAATCGTTTCAAAAAAGCATACACCGAAGGAATTATTTGAAGGATCAATTATTCGTTGATACGTATAAAAAGTCAACAATGTAAAGTTTTGTATAAAGTGGTAGATATCGCCACTTGTCTTGTAAAAGTATGTAAAGTATGGGATGATTGGGAAGTTGACCGTTACGGGAAAGCCAACTTAGGTTGTTGTTTTTATTGGAAGTTCATGTTACGGGAAATGCCCAAATAAAACCCCTATTTAGGTTGTTATTTTTGATCTATGATCAAGACGTGTGTAAATAGTTGTGTCTTTTTCATGGTAACGGTCGGGAAAAAGTGTCTAGCAACTTGTGCCTCATTTGTTTTAGACTTAGTCTATTTGTTTCGTAATTTTTATTTAACAACAATTTATTTCCCTTTCCTAATTATTAACCATGGGTTTTACGCGAATAAGGATGTGATCAATCATGGTAACGGTCGGGAAAAAGTGTCTAGCAACTTGTACCTTATCTGTTTAGACTTAGTCTATTTGTTTCGTAATTTTTATTTAACAACAATTTATTTCCCTTTCCTAATCATTAACCTTGGGTTTTACTCGAATGAGGATGTGATCGAGTCATGCATGTCTATTCCGTCGTTACGGCCATGTATGTGTGATTCAGCTGCCTTGTTGGTGTGGTACTTTTGGTGAAAGATTGTAGAATGATCAACCCTAAGCCTTATAATAAAAACCTATTTTACCTTTATAAACTTGTTACTCCTTAGCTCTAGTGGTGGAGATGTGTATCCTTGCCAAGCCTATGATAGAATACTCGTCACGATCGAGCAATTGAGAGAATTAGTTACATGTTACCACATAGATTAGTTGAGTGAATTGAGTGTTTTCATCTTCCTAATTCGTGAGGCGTTTGGTTGTGTACTTGTAATTGATCAAATAAATGCTTAACGGAAAAAAAATCCTTAGGGATACATTTTCATAAACTTCTAAAGGCTACTTGAGGACAAGTAGGATTCAAGTGGGGGGATATTTGATGACATCAAATAACGTTACTTTTATAGCATCATTTATCCCATATAAATAACTCATTTTGTATAATTATTGCAAGATTTGTTACTTAATCGTTTGTATTTAAGAATTGCAGTAACTATGGAGTACTTGGTGTAGATTAGAAAAAAGGCACGCATTCTGGAGCTTAAACGAAGACATTTGAAGATACTGACTCTGACATTCTATACGCCGTATCCATCAAGGAAGATACGGCTTATCTGTGCCTGCACTTCACATAAGACCAGGAAGGAATGATGATCAATACGCCGTATCCATAGAAGATTCATACGCCGTATTCAATTTAAAGTAATAAAATATTCTGGAAGATATCGAACGTGGTCCCAACTCCATGAAACCCTCGATACGCCGTATTGATCTCAGTCAATACGCCGTATCGACCAAATTCCAGACCTTATAAATAGAAAACCTTAAAACGGGTTTTCAGTGTGCTTGAATATATTTTTGATACCTTAACCACAAAAGTCAATTTTCAAAAGACAAGAAGAGCAAAAGAGGTCAAGCAAAGCTACTAATTCCATAGAAAACACTTATCATTCAACTGGATCTAGTGATACGGACCAATTTAGCTAGATGTCGGGATGGCTCTCCATGTAGTGATTTATATATCTAGACCAATAGGATCACAAATAATGACCTATCTTTGCCTTTAGATTAGTGAGCTTAGTTGGACCGGCAGGTGACCCTTGGGATCGATGAGTACGTTCTTAATCAATTGGTAAAGACTTGGCCAGTGGACTACTAGTATATGAATTGCCATTAAGCAGTAAGTGGGTAAAGTCTCCATGAGCTAGGGATTAACAAGATCACCATTGCTTTAACCCCTAAGATAGATTATAATCAGCAAATATGATGCTTTATGCGGATGCGTTTAATTGTGACAGAATTCTACGTGTCTAGGTTCTAGGAAGAAGTACCCCCTAAGTCTTAAGAATGATGTGCCGCCTCAAGATAAGTATTCATTGCACTAAATAAACAAACCAATGTTCTAATTGGATTAATAATGGTTAATACAGTTTTCTTATATTTGGCTAAGACCACTCTTCTATCTTTTGTTTGTCTGCTTGCGTATGTTATTGTGTCTTAAGTAGATCTAAGTCACCACAAACCTGTGCCAGTCTCTCAGGCTGAAAACCCCCTTTTTCCGTTAGAATTAGGATTAACATAGGTTTAGCATAGGTTTAACGTGGAATAGAATTAACATAGTTTAAATTAACTTAGTTTAGTTAACCAAAATATTAATAAAATAAAATATTAGTTCTCGCTCTTAGTGATCGACACCCTACTTACCACGAAACTCCATCTGACCGGGTACACTGCCCGTTAAAGTGTTTTTTAGGTAAAGTCGGCAAAATATAAATTTAAAACTTGGTAATCAATAAATACAACCTACACAACGACACATCAACTCCCATAGACTCTCTAAATCTCCACATGAATTATGAAAATTCTGCAAGAATATATATAAGAAATTGTTCGTGACGGCGTCCGGTTATGCTTGTGACGCCCTCACCTCGCCATCTTTGATTTTATGGTTTCTCCACCGCCTCATTTTGACGGCGTCACAAGGTCGCGACGTCATCCCTTGGACACGTTAACGTCATTGGGATTTACTGAGTCGTTAAACTTGATTTCCTTTTTAGTACTTTGAGGGAACTTTTAGTGAAGGCTTCAAAAACGTGGTCATGAAGCTGAAATGTGTCTTTTGCCTTTGTTTCTTCTGCAAATTAAGCCCAAGTCACGTGTATTCCATCCAAGTACTTCCCAAGTACTAAAACACAAAAGGAAGGATTTAATGCAATAAACGAGCATATTTTCATGATTTTAAAGATTCAATGACCCCAAAAAAGTGTAAAAATTACACCTCATTAAAATTCCCTACACTTGAGATTGGCTTGTCCTCAAGCAAATCAGTTTTTCTACCTAGTAAATAGAAAAGTCGAGGGCATTTAACTTGCTAAATAAAAATAATTTATAGCAAAATTGGTTTGACAATACAATTTTACTAGTTTCAAGAGCACGGATTTATACACTAGCACCTCACATAAGTGTTTGGATTCTCTCATATCTCGGGTGTATACAATATTGATGCGGTGTCATGTTTTATACTTTTTTGGGGTCATTTAACCCCCAAAATCATGCAAATATCCCCAAATATTGTACCTAATTATTTTTTTTGATATTTTAGCATTTGGGAATCATTTAGAGGAAAAGCACGTGACTTGGGCTCAATTTGGGAAGAAACAGGACAAGAACGCAACTCTACAGGATTTTGATCAAGCTATGGTTTATAGTGCGTGGAGACGGCGTCCGGATTTCCTCTTACGCCGTAAAAGTTTCAAGGCTACGAAGTCCCAAACTTTTGTAATGACGTCAAGGTAGCCGACTTAAATAAGCCCATAGACGATTCGGCGGGCTCACGACGTCAGGATTTTTAAGCGACGATGTCAAGACCCCAACTCTATATATACAAACCCTATTTTTCATATTTTAAATAGGAAAAACATAAAGTATCTTTATAGCAGCCATTGTGGTCGAATTTTAGGGTATCTAAACCCTTTTGTACTCACTTATACTCCATGTTTAATTGAAGTGAAGTTCTTCTACTCTTTTAATCATTCAAACTATTCCCCTAGAAAACGATAATAACCCCCCGAGTCTTGCCTATACTACACTACAATAGTTAGGTACACTACCTAGGAGGGTTATAAAACTTCTGCGTTGCAACCCACCGCATTAAGTTTTTGGCACCACTGCTGGGGAATAGTCTAGGTTTTAGATTTTATCTAGCTTAGGTCTACTCACATTCCTATCAAGTGAGATTTTTTTTTCTTTTTGGGTTAGCTTTCTTGTAGTCAATCTTTTCTTTGTACCTTTTGTTTGTAACTCTTTCATTTAATTTCATGAGGAATATGAAACCACCAAACGCACCATTTCCATTCCAAATATATACCTTGATATTCCAACAACATCAAGATGAATCTCTCTACGATGCGTGGACTCGTTTCAAAAACTTAATCCTAAGAGTCCCTCGTCATGGCCTCAATTTATGGACCCATATTCAATTCTTTTATGATCATGTCAACCACTATAACCAAATGGACATTGACTTTGCTGCAAACGGGACCTTAGGGAATTAAGTGCTGAAGAAGCATGGGAAACCACAGATAATTTTGCCTAGAGACAAAAACATTGGGACAACCCGGTTAACGTTATTACTGAGCAAGAATTAGCAAGTTTGAGGGCTGAAGCAAAAAGATTGTTTGGGAGTGAGAAGGTTTGGTTTGAGATGCCTAGGTGTATAGCATGGGATAAGGTGGATAATTCAAGCCCACAAAGTACCCCACAAGTCCTCCTATCGTTTGACGTATACACATCGCCCGTGACTTACCCAAAAGAAGTAGAAGAGACTATAGGAATCCCGATTGAGGTAAAACCTTTTGACCAAACACAAATAGAGGATTTAGGCTTGAATACTTGTAGTCATGACCTCTTTCTTAGTTCTAAGGAAGTTCCTAGGGTTTATGAATAGGAGCCTCATCTGTAGATGTAAATCTAGGAGACAAAAGAGGCCTCGAACCATACATCAAACCATATAGTCAGAATTGTTTTAGGATGGAGATAGTAGACAATTTAGCCATTTATACACCACCTTCATCTCACGTGGCATCTTTCTACCCTAAGGATGTGTATTGCTATTATCACCCATGTATAGATGATCCTAAAAAATATTATGGATTTAAACCATGTTTATTAGGACAAAGTGGATCCCTATTTGTTAATCTTTTGAATTTGGAGATGATAGAAGATGATTGGGAATTAGAATCTAAAGAAGTTTCTTTTCTAAGAAGAGGATTAAATTTACCCGTAAGGCCAAAAGAAGTAGAGAAGGTTATGATTAAAGATTCACACCATTTAGAGCATATATTTCAACTACTTTTCCAACATGTGGCTCCTCTTCACCACCCTGGTGTGTATCGTTACTATCACCCGCACTTGACCTTAAGTGTTGGAAAACCCTCCCTTTTAACTGTTAAATAATGGTAGATTCATGCTCGTGACTCGAACAAAAACAAGCGCTTATTGGGAGGCAACCCAATCTTTTTATTTTATGCATTTTAGGAGTGTCGTGTGTTTTTAGTTTTCTTTATTTGTCTTATATGTGATCATTCTTTGTTTTGTCTTTAACCTCGTCTTAATTACAATAAAAAGTATTTTACATAAAATAGGTGTAGGGGAAAATATCCAGTTTTTAAGAACTATTTCAACCATGTAAAATAGACAGTTTAAGTTAAATTCACACTTTTACGTTTTATATGTTTGTTTTAAATCATATGTTTGTACTAACCGTTTTTGTGGCCTATGCAGTAAAATTTCTCCAAGAAATAATTAATAGGATATGTTTGCAGAAATTTTTTCAGAAAACGAAAAAATAAAATTTCACAGTGTGTAGAGACGGCGTCAGGATTAAATCCTGACGGTGTCACCACTGTAGCAAAAGAAATTTGCGTTTTTTCGAATTTTTGAAAAGTTATTTTTGTTTAATTTCCATAATTTTTAATTTTCCAAATTTTTTGCAGAAAGCCATGATTACATTAGTACTAACATTCTATCTTTATTGCTTTCTTTGGATTTTAATTTATGATTGATGAGGTTGTATATTATTTTCTGCCAATTTTAGTCTTGGTATAGTTGTCTTTGTCTTTGATTGACAGGTTATATTAGATGAGGAAAGTTCAGAAGCTCTTAGGATTTTCACTTGGACGATTCTTGGATGACGATTTAGCCGGTTTATCTTGTTTCTTCTCCAATATTAAGCAAACCAGGAGAGTATTAGTTTCTCTCGCATTTTATTTATCTTCCCTTTATTCGTTTTTCGGGTACTCATAGAACATTGGGGATAATGTTCAAAATAAGTGTAGTGGTAATAAAAGCCTAAGGGTTCGTTTGGTAGGGAAATGAAATGTTAAATGAATGGAATAACCGACGTAATAGAATAAATAGTGGAATGTAATGATTCATTACCATTATAAATCGTGTTTGTTTTGTATGATAAGATGTAATAGAATCATGATAAAAAAACTAAAATGCCCCATTAATGATAGGAAGTTAATCTAATATGTTAGTTAATGGTGGAGTTTTATGTAATCTGATTCCATTACAAAATGGAATAAAAAAAGTAGGGGGCCTTAAGAAATGGTTTTTGTGTAATGGGTCATTCCTTGTAATGAATCATTACATTTCATAAATGTAAACAAACAACATTTTTTCATTCCATCGTAATAATCTTTTCCATTCCCCCTTTGATTACAACATACCAAACACTACGTCAGAAATTATTCTTTCATTTGCATTTGCTTTGTCTTTAAAATGATGTGTAATATACCAAAACATAGTTTAGGACTGTAATTTTGGCCCAAATTAAAAAAAAATTATGGCATATATCGGTAAAATTGTAGTATTAAAAGCGTCTCATGGATAGGAGTTATATGACTAGCACAAAAACACTACCACTCAAAAATTCCATCCCAAAAATGTGAGGTTCGCCCCTAGATCTTCAGGAATAAAAGCATTCATTTTTAATGCTTGTGAGAGTGTATCAGTAGTATTATAAATTCTAGAACTTGCTTTAGCGATTCATCCTGAGACTGCTAGTGAGATCGCATTCGTGTGATGATGCGGTTGTCGTAAGGGACTTCTACAAGAAGTTTTACAACTCCCTAGGCAGAGTACCTAACAGTTGTAGTAGTAGTATAGGCAAGACTCGGGGGTTGTTATCGTTCTCTAGGGGAATAGGTTGGGAAGGCTTGATCATGGTCTAACAGAATTCTAGGGGTTGAGAGAAGATTATTTTTGTGTTTTTGTATTTATAAGAAAGCAAGTAAATCTATGGTTTGAGAGGTTGGTTTGTTTAACTTCTAATTAAACTAATATCTAATCTACTTGTGATAACGTTATGATAATTAAATGTATTTAATTAATCATGCATTACTTATCAGATTGCTTCTCCTAATCTTGTTTCCTTGTCACACTTGTGATGATATGTGTAAGTAATTCCTAGGTCATGAACGGATTACACAAACCCGCCGTCTATTTAATATTCTGTTAGGGCAACGAACAATTAGGTAGTATGAAGACTATTACAAGGCCCCTAAGAGTACATTAAATGCATGTGAAATATCTTAAGAGGGATCAACCATATAAAGAGGCAAGCTGGTATGAAGAGTGTTACCCGATGATATCCTTTCTACGCACTCATGTTTCCCTAGACGTGTCTACAGCGATACAGACAAAAGCTGGTTTTCTAGAACCTAACGCGCACAATCATCAATCAAGAAGCAACAATAAAAGGACCTACAATCCGACTTTCATGCAATCATAAGCAAATACAAAGGAGGGTTTAGCCTCGCATGTTATAAAGAAAGCAAAGAGATAAATCAATCACACAACACATAGACATATTGAATGATTAATGATAAATAACCTTAGTTGAATTAAAACATGGATTCAAGGTAGTTTAATAGGGTTTTGAGACCCTAAAAACGACCTATAATGCTGCTACAAGAGCTAGGGTTCGTCTCCCAAAAGTTATACAAAGTTACACACTTAAAACCCTAGAATTGGTTTAGTATATATAGAGATATCGCTGCGATGGCGTCGCATTGTAATCCTGATGCCGTCGCTATGTGGATGATTCTAGATCTTCATTGAGTCAGCTATGTCCTGACCTCCACTAAATCTCTGATGCCGTCACTAGATGGATCACGACGGCGTCGCTTTATGCCTGCGACGCCGTCTCCACGTTCTGTAAGCAATACTTCTTCAAGGTTTGGTGTAGGTCCGTAATCTCGTCCGTTTCATCTCCAAATGAGCCCAAGTCACATGTATTCCCTCCAAATGCCATTCAAGTGCTAAAAACCTAAAAACAAACGATTAAGCACATAATCTGGGCATATTTGCATGATTTAGGGGGTTAAATAACCCCGAAATAGTGTACAAAATGACATCTCATCAAATACCCCTACACTTGGGATTTGCTTGTCCTCTAGCAAATGGGCTTTTCTACCTAGACAATAGCAATATGAGGGTCATTTAACCTACTCTTTAAAAATATTTTACAACACAACCTTCTAGACCTCGTAATTAAAAGAACAAAAAGTACATACTAGCATCTCACATAAGTGTTTGTGATTTTCTCTTTCTCTCAGGTGTATAATAAATTATAACATAATGGGAAAATGGAAAATCAACACTCATTACCTGTCATAGCATATAAATTACCATAGGCTTGGTAAAGGATCAAACCTCCACCGCTGGGCGCAAGCATTATTCATTATTATCCAAGAGGTCTTTTAAAGGGTTGTGGGGTGTAGGTGTAAGATAATATATAACAAAAACGGAAACGGATGGGATACATTTTGGTGGCTTTAGGTAAATTTGGAGTGGAATGGTTAGCTAACTATTTATACGAATACACGTTGGTTTGGTTGTTAAGCCAAGACTCAGATGAAGATATACAAACTTTACATCAATCTCTTTCTTTTTATTTTCTTGACTCTAATATAAACATAGACATAAGGAAATGGCAGCCCGTACATTTTTTTTACTTTTTTTATATATAATTTTTTTGTACACTTTTGCTCTGCCATTGCTTAAACATATAATACATCATGGGGGTTTATAGATACACCCCTACACTTGAACTTTTAACAGACATCGATTATTTACAATCTAATCTAATTACCCGACTTGAGATGGATCAAACATAACATGGAGCATAATGAGCACTATTGTGGGTAATAAATTAACTTCTTCTAATTCCTTCATAAGACTGAAATACTACTAGGAATCCCAATCGTCCAAAACAGTATTTACAAGGGATAAGGACCTTAGCAACCGTAAAATCAAATAATTAATTTAGGTTTAAAACAATAATTACAAATATGAGTACATACAAGGTATGCTAGGGCGATTTAGGTGTAACAAATTGTTTAAGGGTTGACAATGCTCTTCATTAATAATCTGGAATCCACTAGAAAATTACGAGAACCATGAAAAAGGATAGGCTCGGAGGGTTGTACTAGGGGTATCCTGATACTAAAAATGTTGCATAGCAAGTGGTGTGGGGATAGTTATAAGTGAAACGGTGTGACCATCATAACAATTACAGTTTAAAACATGGTTAATCCTAGTGTATATTATCTAGCAATCTAAATACTCACTATGCGATCTCGGATCATCACAAAAACAAGTCTAGAATTTTAATATATTATCGTACACTCATATCATTTAATACCGTAATCTCAATGCACCTGAAAAGGGAGCGACAAAGAACATCACGACACATCCGAAACAACGTCAATAGACACAAATGAACAGTCACTCCTTAACTCGAAGAAAGCTAAAGGTATAAACTATCTTGGTATCAATACTGAGTACCCGATTCCTATAGATCTAAAAGCACCTCATCATTTATGGGGTGGAATTCCTGAGGGTTTTTGTGCTAAGTCATATACATTCCTACCATGAGAAGATATACATACTCGTTATCGTCGGTAATGTCATAAAAAAATTAAATTTTGGTAAAAATTACCCTTTTATGCTATGTTTTGATATATTACCCATCATTTTAAGGACAAAGCAAATGGAAAATGAAAGAATAAATTTTAAGGCTTATTTTCTTTCCCCCTACACTTAAGTTGAACATTGTCCCCAATGTTCTATAGAAGTACCCGTAAAAACGAATAAAGGGAAAAGAAAACAAGTAAAAGAAACTAGTACTCCCCTGGTTTGCTCAATAATGGAGAAGAAACATGCGATAACTGGTTAAATCGTCCTCCAAGAATCATCCAATGAAACTTCCTAAGAACTTCCAAGCTTCTTCTCATCAAATATAACCTGTAATCAAAGACAAAGACAACTACACCAAGCATAAAATGTGCGATATAATAATATACAGTGTGAAATTAGGGTTGACTCTATAAAGCAGTAAAGATAGGATGAGAGAATTGTTAAACTCATGGTTTTGCAGGTTTATAAAAGAATTACAACTTTCTTAAGTGTTGTACAAGTTTTATTTTCAAAAATACTTAAAATTTTCGAGTTTTCCTGTAACTGGGCATTTGACGCCGTCAGGAATATCCTGACCCCGTCACAAGTGTCGCGGTGACGGCGTCGCGTGTAAATCGTGACGCCGTCTCCACACTCTGTGAAAACTCATTTTTCGTTTTTGATGAAAAATTTCCTGCACTCATTCTTATAAGTTATTTTCCTGTACAAAATGCTGCATAACAACCTGAGAATTAATAATTCAATCATATGACTCAAAACTGACGCGGATTAATCTAAACAATTCATTTTAAATGTTTGAATTTGGTTCTAAAAACCAGATATTTCCCCTACACTTATTTTGTTGCAAAATACCTTTGATTGCAAATAAGACGAAGTTACAAACAAACAAAGCATGATTACAAAATAATTCAAACATAATAAAACAAACAATAAAGAATTAAAACACAAGACACTCCTAATATACGTGAAGGTAAATTTTGGGTTGCCTCCCAAAAAGTGGTTGTTTTTGTTCGAGTCACGAGCCTAACTCTACCCTTATTTAACAGATAAAGGGGAGGGTTTCCCTACACTTAAGTTCAAGTGCGGGTGATAGTAACGGTACATACCATCATGATGAGAAGGATCCATACATTGAGAAATTTGTTGTTGAAGAATACACTCTAAACGGTGTGCTTTTAGAATTCCACCTCTCTCTACTTCATTTGGCCTATCAAATAAACTAAGTTCTTCTCCTAGAGGAGAAACTTCCTTAGATTTTAATCCCTAATCATCATCAAACATCTCCCAATTTGAAATATCAACACCTAGGGATACACTTTTTCCTAATAAACCCGGTTTAAATCCATAATGTCTCTTAGGGTCATCTATACCTGGGTTATAATAACTATACACACCCTTAGGATGGGAATTTGCCACGTTAGGTAAAGGCGGTGTTTGAGTTGTTAAATAATCTACTACCTTCATCCTAGAACTATCCAGACTATGTGATTTGATAGGTGGTTCGGGGCCTATTACGTCTCCTAGACTTACATCTAAAGATGGACTATTGAGTAAAGGTTGAGGCTCTGGCCCATCAAAACTAGGAACTTCCCGAGAACTAAAAGGAGTGTCGTGATTACAATTCAAGCCTACTTCCTCTAGTTTTATTTCGTTCAAAGGTTCTACCTCTATCGGGGTTCCTAAAGTCTTTTCTACTTCTTCCGGGTAAGTCACGGGCGGTGTGTATTCCTCAAATGACGGTAGGGTTTGTGTGGTACTCTCAGGGCTTGTAACTCCTACTTCATTATCCATCGTACTTAGGCTATCAACATGCTCATTATAATCTAACCATGCCATGCACCTAGGTACCTGTACCCTAACCATATCATCCCCAACTATTTGAGCATTTGGATTTGCTATTGTTTCATCAGAAATAACGCTTGTTGGGTTGCTACATTTTTTTTATCATATTGGGCGCAATCCTCTATGGTATACCATGCTCCTATATCACTAAACTTCCTAAGATCCCCTTCTGTTATCAAATTGATGAAATAACGAGATAACGAGTCGAGATGTTTAAGAAAGATTTCAATTAGGGTTCATATACTAAGGCCATGATTCGAGACTTTTCAGATTATGTCTTTGAAACGAGTCCACGAATCGTAGAGAGATTCATCTTGATGTTGTTGGAACACCAAGAGTTGATTACGGAAGAATACATCAAACCTACCTATGCTAGAATAACCATACCTATTGGTGTTGTTAAGGTGTTGGCTAGTATAAGGGGGAGGTCACAGGTTCGACCCCTGTGACCTCTCTTTTTTATAAAACATTTTTTTTGGTTTTCTTTTTTTAAAAAGTTATAAAATAAGCAAAAATGGAAAACTTTAAAAAAAGAACTTTTTATAAAACTTGAAAATAAGCTAGAAATAAGCTTATGAAAGTAGCAGATTTGACTTAAAAGCTTTAAGGCTTTAACACTTAACAGTTTTGACACAAAAGCCTTAATAAGCTCAAACTTAAACAAAATAAGCTACAAGATACTAAGCTATGTCTAATGAGCACCTTAAACTAAACCAAATAAGCTGGAAAGCATACCTAAGGAATTAAGACAGATTAACTTAAAAAGAAACTAAAAAGCTTTAAGCCTTAAAACAAATTTTTGCCACAAACTTCTATAAGCTAAAACTCAAACTAAATAAGCTACCAGATCCTTAAACCTAACCTAATAAGCAAAACTAAGCACAATTAAGCAAACCTAACAGCTCAAAACACTTAAATAAGCAAATAAGCAATTTAGCTAAAACACAACTAAAAACAGTCTAAGGAGGCAACTTTAAGCTAATTTTTAAGCTACTAGATCAATAAGCTAGTGTCTAAAAACTCAAAACAGATAAAGCAACTACTATAAGCTATAAGAATAAGCAAAAATTAAGCATTTTGAATAACTAACAAGCTAGAAAAAGGCTTATGAAAATGGCTGTTTACCTAAAATCCTATCTTTTTGGTTTTTTTTTAAGTTTTTATAAAGACTAAAAGAGCTAACTGCAGCCCTAATTTTAAGCTAGTAAATAAGTTTTAAAAACTAAAATAAGCTCAAACAGATTGAGCTTATATAGCAATGAGCTTATGCTATGAGTTTCAAAACCTAAGACATCTTTTAACTAATCTAAATTTGAGATCAAAAAGTGTTGACCAAGCTTTTTGAAAAACTTAAACCCACTATGACAGTTTTGACCCAACACCAAAAATGAAAATACCAAACCTTAAGACTTTGTTTCTAAAGCAGATTTAGACCAAAATGAAGTATGAAAAACATCTTAAAACAACTTAATAACCAACTCTTAATTATAAGCAGTTTGAAGAACTTTCAAAACCACATATTTTAGAAAATGATAGACAAAACCTTGAAATTGAATTTTAAACCTTAAAATCTTTTGGAAACTGATTTAAAGAACTTAAAAGAGCTTAACAAAGCTGGCTTTTAAACCAAAGTGGACTCAAGCAGTACTAACATGGGTTGGTACTGCTTGTGCCAAACACCCCTTTAAATTTCTTAAATCCATTTTAAACTTGAAACAGTCTTAGAAAACTTATAAAAACTAGAAACAGGTTTAATATAAGATAAAATGAAGACAAATAAGCAATTAAAACACAAAAATAAGCACTTAAAATAAGCAAACTAGATTAAGCAGTTCTAAAGCAAAATAAGACAGTTTTAATGAAAAGTTTAACTAATGAGATATAATCAACAAGCAGGCAACAATAAGCATTAACAATCATAAATAAGCAATAATAAGCAGTAATAAGCAAAGCAATAAGCAAAACAGTGAATAAGCAAAAAAAATGGAAAATGAAGACTTACAAAGCCCTTTGCTTAAACAAGGGCAAATAAGCTCTCAAGGAGCTGATCTACAAGCTCCAGCTTATCATAGATAAGCTTGTAAAACCCTATAAGCCCTTCCCTTTTTGGCTTATCTTCCAAAATAAGTTGAGGTACTTTGAGGGGTGAATTTTGGTGAACTTTTCTTAAACACTTAAAAGCTATATAACACTTTAGTAAAACAGATTAAACAAGGGCTTATAAGAGCTTGTTAGAACATTTTCAAAGCTTTTAATTCATTAGCATAAGGAAAACAGAACTTAACATAAAAACTTAAAATTTCATTAAACTTAAAAATGTTTACAAGACTTAAAGAAAGTTACAATAAGCTGATTTTAAACTAAGATAAGCTGAAAATACAATAAAAAGTTATTCTAAATTACTACTTAAAAAAAACTTTCTTTCTCTGTGTGAAAACACACACTCTTTATAGCCGTTTTGAGAAGCTTAAGCCCTTTGAGGTGTGTTTCTTGTGTGAGTGCTCTCCAAACCTTAATCTGAGCCCTTCAATCCATTTTGTGTTTCTTTAAATTGATCATAGCCCTTGAATTTGTCTTGTCCAATCAATCGTCTTAGGATTGCCAACGTGGTTGTCTTTACCTTGAAGAATAGGTTAAATTGGTTTTGTTGGGTTGTGGAGAATAGGTTAAGAAGGGGTTTGTCGTTTGGTTGCAGGGATGACAGGGACAATGAATAGTGTGGGAAGGTTTGGCGGGAAATGGTTTTAGGGTACTGTTTGTTTAATTTGTAACGAGTGTTAGAGAAAAAGAACTAAGGGTGCAAAGGGTTAAGCATTGTAGGGGCTAACATTGTTAGTCCCTAAGGACTAGCAATGTTAGTCCTTAAGGACTAACTATGCAAACAGTTTAAAGGGTTATGGCTAATGGTTGTTAACTGTTGTTGGGCTTATTTTGGTTTTGGGCCAGATTTAAAATAAATGGATTTGGGATTTTTATAAAGGCTTAAAAGCTTAAAGCTTATAAATGATGATTACTGGGCTCACCCGGCCCATTAACTTGGGTGCGGGTTGGCCCATTTAAGATCCACACGTCTTTGGCTTTGATTCTGACTTTGACTTTGACTTTTTGACTTTTTGACTTTTTGACTTTGACTTTTCATGCTCTTTCCATTCCCGTGCTCGGTTTTGTCGGTTTTGGCTTCGTTTTTGTCCTTTAGTGAATATCCGTTACCTGCACAGTATACAAAGCAAAACAAACATATATTTGGCATTTTATGTCCGTTTTTGGTCATTTAGGCTTGTTTTTATAGGTAAAATGTATGTGTAATTAAACACATACCAGCTATTCTTTATAATTTGCAAATTTACAAATGTTACGAACAAAGGGCACAAAGAAAAAGATAGACTACAAGAAAGCTAATGACCGGAATTAAAGTCTCACTTGAAAGGATTCAAGCGAGTAGAACTAAGTTAAACAATGATCAAAACATAACTATTCCCCACGCAGCGGCGCCAAAAACTTGATGCGGTTGTCGTAAGGGACTTCTATAAGAAGTTTTACAACTCCCTAGGCATCAGCCATATAAAGGGGCAAGGTAGTATAAATATTGTTACCCGATGGTATCCTTTCTACGCACTCGCATTTCCCTAGACGTATCTATAGCGATACAGACAAAAGCTGGTTTTTTAGAACCTAACGCGCACAATCATCAATCAAGAAGCAACAATAAAAGGACCTACAATCTAACTTTCATGCAATCATAAGCAAATACAAAGGAGGGTTTAGCCTCGCATGTTATAAAGAAAGCAAAGATATAAATTAATCACACAACACATAGACATATTGAATGATTAATGATAAATAACCTTACTAGAGTTAAACATGGATTCAAGGTAGTTTAACAAGGTTTTGAGGCCCTAAAAATGACCTATGAAGCTGTTGCTACAAGAGCTAGGGTTCGTCTCCCAAAAGTTATACAAAGTTACACACCTGAAACCCTAGAGACGGTTAAGTGTATATAGAGATATCGCTGCGACGACATCTCATTGTAATCCTGATGTCGTCGCTACGTAGATGATTCTAGATCTTCATTGAGTCGGCTTCGTCCTGACGCCATTACTAAATCTCTGACGCCTTCACTAGATGGATCACGACGGCGTCGCTTTATGACTGTGACATCGTCTCCACATTTTGTAAGCAATACTTCTTCAAGGTTTTGGTGTAGGTGCGTAAACTCGTCCATTTTTTCTCCAAATGAGCCCAAGTCATGTGTATTCCCTCCAAATGCCATCCAAGTGCTAAAAACCTAAAAAAATGACAAAGCACATAATCTGGGCATATTTGCATGATTTAGGGGTTAAATGACCCCGAAATAGTGTATAAAATGACACCTCATCATGTGATTAGGATTTACTAAGTGATAAGAGGCATTAGGATAACCCTTGTTTTTATCCTTCGTTTGCTACAGTTATGATGATCTCCTCGATCATATAACTACCCCCACACCCTTGCTTCGCACTAATTTTTAGGGCAAGATACCCCTAGTCCACCCCTCTGAGCCTATCCTTTTTGCGGTTCTCGTAATTTACCGGTGGATTCCAGATTATTAATGAAGAGCATTGTTTACACCTCACAAAAAAATGTTACACCCAAATCGCTTTAGCCTTCCTTGTATGTACTCATTTTTAATACATTATCGTTATCACATTTGTTAAACCCTAGTTAATTGTTTACTTGATTACATGGTTGCTAAGTCGAGTTTATTTTATTGTTAGTGTATACAGTTTTGGGATGATTATGATTCATGTTAGTTTTTCATTATATGGAGAAATAGGGAAGAAAGTCAAATTATTACCCCCATACGTGCTTAATATACTCCATGTTTTTTTATCCTTCTCAATTCAGGTCATTAGTTAGTATAGTTTATTGAGTATTAAAAACTCAAGTGTAGGGGTGCAATTTTAAATCCCAAGTCATGTATATTATTTATGTTTCAGGAGATGGCAGGGAAAAAGTGTATATAAAAAAATGAAAAAAGCAAAAAAAATATGTTAGAAAAATATGGGCTGCCATCTTTCTATTGTTTATGTTCAAGAAAGAGTTAAGAAAAGAAAAAGAAAGATTTTAATGTAGAGCTGTGTATATTTTTCCTAGTTTCGTCGAGTCTTGGCTTAGCAACGCCTTTTTACATGTATTCTTGTAGATAATTAACTCGCCACCAGTAAAATATTCCCCATTATCCCCAACCGTGTTTCCTTTACCCTATACCCTTTAAAAGACCTATTTGATATTAATTCCTAGGTGCTTACGCCAAAGTGGTAGAGGTTTTGATCCTTTATCAAGTTTATAGTAATTTATATACTATGACAAGTAGTGAGTGTTTATTTTTATCGTTTCCTATAAATGTTATAATTCATTATTACACCGATAGAAAGAGAGAATCCAAACACTTATCTGAGGTGCTAATATATAATTTATGTGCTTTAATTATGAGGTTAATCCGGTTGTGCCATAAACTATCTTTATTGAGTCGGTTAAATGCCCCCGACTTTGCTTTTTACAAGGTAGATAAACCCATTTGCTTGAGGACAAGCAAATCCCAAGTGTAGGGGTATTTGATGAGGTATTATTTTATACATTTTTTCAATGTCATTTAACCCCAAAATCATGCAAATATCCCCAAATATTGTACTTAATTGTTTCTTTTTTATATTTTAGCATTTGGGAAGCATTTGGAGAAAAAGCATGTGACTTGAGCTCAATTTGGGAAAAACAGGACAAGAATGCAACTCTACAAGATTTTGATCAAGCTATGGTTTACAGTGCGTGGAGACGGCGTCAGGATTTCCTCTAACGCCATCAAAGTTTCAAGGCGAGGACGTCACAACCTTTTGTGATGATGTTGATGTGTGTTTTTACAAGCTTTAAATTTATAATAACTAGATTTACCAAACGAATGACTAAAATCACAACATTCGGGAAAATATACTCTATCGAGTGTAATATAGTCTAAGGTAAGTCCAGGTCGATCCACGGGATTTGTAGCAATTCACAGATTGTTTATCAAGTAACAAAGTCAATTGATTATCACGGATCAAATAGCTAAAACGTGTGTGTTAAGCAAACAAGAAACATGGCATGATCCACATAACATAATACATATAGATAGAGCAAGACTTTATATAAACAAATCATGCAAGTCATGAATAACAGGTAATTACCACAACAAACATATCTACCAATGATAACATAAAATCCTTTCGGTCTATATTCTACTTCATCACGAGACTTTATATAATAAACATACAAGTCATATATGATGGGTAATCATAATAACAAGCATATCTACCAATGATAACATAGAATCCTTTCGGCCTATATACTACATCATCACGAGCGCATTGAGAATGGTTTATATCAAATATGCATACATATGAATTCCTCCCAACCCGGTCGGTCAACATAAGGAAGGGTCTTAAACATCATTCTACTTGGGTTGTTTATCAATTTACCACATAATTCTCACAAGTATGATATTGACACGCCATAGACAAACGGTTCAAAATATATCAAGACAATTAACCCTTTTGGCCTATTTCAATTGCAATGATATACCAAAAGATAAACAATGATCCAAGCAAAGATAACATCGAATTCATAAACATATATATTCGTAAGTCATAGCAAAATCATCCAAATATTTTTCATGTTTCACATATTGCCAAAACAAACGACGAACACTACATCATAACCAAACCAATAACCAATTGCTCTCACAAACAACCAATATTCGAACCTTCTGAAATAACCTGAGGGGCTGTCATGACCCCGCTGGAAATCAACAACACGTCGCCAAATGGTGTGTTGGTAACGGGTTTGATATAGTAAAGGAATTAGAGATTTGGTGTGAATTGTCTAATCCTTGTGGTATAATGTATTTAGGTTATGGAAATATGGTGTTTGGGGTCTGGAAATGGTGGTGAAACAGTGGTGGATCGTGGCTATGGATGATGGTATAGTGGTGGTAGCAAGATGGTATAAAGGGATGTTTCGATCATTGGATCCTAAGACCCTCACCTAGTTATCCTCCTCTTTAATGAAGTTGTGTGTGTTGTGAGTGTAAGATATTGAGAGATATTGGATTCCTTTCAAATGGCTGGGATTTATCACTATTTATAGGTTGTGAGAGGTCAGAAGTGTTGCGCACATATATAAAAGTGCTACGTACTTCTACCTATGTCGGTTAAGTTTCCTTAATGCTGAGGATAAGTGTGCGGCGCACATATAAGAAAAACCATCGCACTTCACGTATTTACTGGCTTCATTTATTTAGTGGCCAAGTGTGGTGCACTTTAGGGGAAGTACAGCGTACTTCTGGTTGATCTTTAGACTTTTATTCTTTATTTCTTCATCTTTACTTCCATAAGATATAAACACTTGTATTTTGAGTACTTTTGAGCTTGGAGTATCTTCAAGTGAACCTACACATATTTCATACTATTAAGTATCAAAAGTTCACGAGAAATAATGAAAATATATATGATAACGCCGTCTAAAACATGTATAATTTAGGCGTTATCAGACGTCAAGGTAGCTGACTTAAAGAAGCACATAGAAGATTCTGCGGGCTGACGACGTCAGGATTTCTAAGCGACGACGTCAGGACCCCAACTCTATATATACAAACCCTATTTTTCATATTTTTAAGTGGAAAAATGTAGAGTATCTTTGTAGCGGCCATTGTGGTGGAATTTTAGGGTTTCTAAACCCTTTTGTACTCACTCATACTCCATGTTTAATTAAAGTGAAGTTCTTCTACTCTTTTAATCATTCAATATGTCTATGTGTTGTTTGATTAGTTGTTCTTCGCTTTCAATTAACATATTTGACTAAATTTAATTATGTTTGCTTATGATCGCATGAAACCTAGTTGTTAGATCTTTTATTAATGCTTCTTATTAATGGTGTGCGCGTTAGGCTTTAGAAAAATAGTTTTTTAATTGCATAGAATAGACGTCTAGGGAAACGCGGCTAGGTTAGAGGATACCTGTGATTAGATCTTCATATCTAGATCACCTTTAGGTGGATTCCGAGTTAAGTGTTTAAATAAATAAATACTTACACATTACATTACGAGGGTGACGGGCAAGAAAATCTGAGAAGACAACTAGGGAGTAGTCCATGATTAGGTAAACATGTTTGTTTAACCATATGAGTTTTTCCCCTATCACATTTACTTTTCTGCATAATTAGGAGTAGTTTAGTATAATAGTTTAATCAACCCCCTCTTAAAACTCGAGATTTACTTGCTTTCTAAAAAATATAAAAATACAAAATAATCTTCCTTCAACCCTTAGACCCTAGTGAACATACAATTCGAGCCTATCCAAACTATTCCCCTAGTGAACGATAATAACCCCCCGAGTCTTGCTATACTACACTACAACGATTAGGTACACTGCCTAGGAGGGTTGTAAAAATATTGTGTCGCAACCAACCGCATCAAATATATATATAACAGGATAGGAAACGGGGAAATTTTACTCACTACCTATCATAGCATATAAATTACCATAAGTTTGGTAAATGATCAAAACTTCCACCACTTTGGCGTAAGCACCTAGAATTCAC